>VZTL01038664.1:1094-26029 GCA_013400535.1 Scopus umbretta
CAGTCAATTTAGTTCAGCAATTTCTTTTTTGTTATGTTCCATCTTTTCATACTTCTGTTTCTTGAAGATGTCATTGTCAGAGTTCAATTTAAATGTACAATTTGACTAGCATTTGGCAGCTGTGGAAAATTTTTTAAGACCTGGGAGAATTAAAAGTGTATGCAGAACATGAGAGATTTTAACTTGCAAAGTCTTCTCTTAATAAATATATGCTTCAAGGTTGTTGAAATAGAAGTGTAAGTGTCATGATGTGGAGAACTGGATGATTTTAGAGAACTGGTAGCTGACTGAAAACATAACTGCTGCTGACTGGTTATATGCTGATCAGCAGAACAATGTAAAATGCACGTGTGTCATCCTGGTTCAGAAGTGCTGTGTGCTTGCAAAATCTACCATTGAAGGTGATGCTGTGAACTTCATTCTTATCTTCAGATATAATCTGTTTGGATCACATTAAAGAAGTGTAAAGTAATCTGTATAGGTCATCTTTGTATAGTACATATTTTGGTGCATTTTATTGTTTTAATACCTTTTATTAATCCAGCAGCTTTCGTGGATGTTAAATTTATATAAAGTTCGGTTCAAGAAAAATGACTATGTAAACACATGATTTTCTGTGGTGCTGTAGTTCAGACTCTGTAAGAGGAGGTAGGAGTGGGGATTGTTCTAGGCATACGTGAGCGGCTTCTGCCTTTGAGAGGGAGCACTGTGCAGAGGTCAGAATGCAAGACTCCATACACCAGTGATTGTCTGAGATGGCAAACTGAACATCTGTGTAATATGAGAAGTCAGTTATTGGTCTCACAGGAAAGGCTGCAACATAAAGGCCGGATTAAAATATGTTATTTTGGTGGCAGAAAAACTGAGAACAATAGAACAGCATGGTATTGGGTTACTTAAAAAGGGTAGCGTGAGACTGGGGGAAGGTTAGCAGCATACAAAACTTAACCAAGGTGGGATTCCTTTCATCTAACATTTTTGTGTGAAGTCTTAGCTTAATATCTAGACACTTTTTCACTTGATGGAAAGGAATGTTTCCCCCACCAAACAGGAAAATTCACCCAAGGAGCTGGGCTACTGTTAACTGTTTAACTGTTAGATTTTACCCCTAAATTAATAATACAATTGGATAGTTAAAAAGACTGTTCTACCCTTTGATACTATTTTAATCATGGCCAACCACACTATTTTACTCACTGTTTGCCCTTGATTAAATGACACTTTTCAAAGAGTGTCATTTTAATTTCATTCCCAACCCCAGACTTCTTGGCACCGTTATAGCACAACTCATGCCAAGAAAGCATGCTGCCTGGCTTAAATTATTAGCTCATATTCTTTACTCTAGCAAAGTATTAGTCCATTATTTTATATTCTTAGTTAAAAGCTATAATAGTATCATTGATCTTAGCTTCTTGTTGATTGCTGATGTTGATGTTATGTTTATGGTGTGTTATTACTCCTTTATCCTCTTAGCTTTAGGCTGTTCTCCAAGTCTTCTGAGCCTTTTATGCTTTTCCCTGCAACCTAATATTTATTCATACCTTACTCTGTTTCATCTTTTCTTAATATGATGCTCATGTGCTGAGTAGGGAGAAGTGGCATGATATGTGCAAAATACTGGCTTTATGAAGAAAACCTGTAGTGTGTGTTTATGAAATGGGGAGGCAGCTTTTCAGCCTAAGAATGGAGTCATTCAGGAGGCCCCGAAGAAGTCGTACTTTGTAACAGTTTCATGACTAGTTATTACAGCTTCTTGTTTGGGTGAAATTCAGAATTACAGTTTGAGTCAGCAATGTCTGCTAATGCTGATGCGAGAGTGAGGTCCTTTTCTTGCACTACCTGAGAATATTACAACTATCAGTGAGGGATTAAAGAAGGTGGCAAGACTTGTCTTCTGTCTTCTTGTAGAGAAATTTCTGCTTTTTCAAGTGTTGACGTATTTTAAAGTACCGACTGGAGACAAATTTTACTTAGGTGAAGTGTTAGTAAGACTTCACGCAGAAACTTCTATGTAACTTTCTACACCAGACTCTCATTTCTGCTCTGGCATTCCAGCAGGATGGCAATGGTTCCTATTGCTGAATATAGTGGTCTAGCTGCACCATTTTAAAAGCACGGTGTGAATATTAACACTTTGTGCTTAGGGTAAGCAATAATAATAATACAGTATTTTCCTCTCTTTTTAGTTCAGCCTTCAGTTCTTGGCAGTGGTATTCAGACAATTTCTTCATCTAATGCAATATGGAAGACAAATTCTTTAGGAGTGGAAAGTATAAGCAGGCAGAGGTCTTCATCAGATCCACCAGCTATTCATCCCCCTGTGCCGCCATTGCGTGTAACATCTACAAGTATGTTTCCACTTTCCCCTGTTTTCCCTTCTGCTGTATCTAATCACAGTTGGCTTATTTTTCCATTTCCACAACTCATACTTCCTCTTTTGGTGACTGTAGCTTTGGCCTATCGTTTCCATCCAGTAACTTTGTATGAACTGATGCGGAATGTTCCAGTGAGGACTGTATGGTGTAGTGCAGGGTCAACAGGAAATACTATCTATTACTAGAGCTAAGGAGCAATTCACTTTTATATATCGTTTCAATGCTGCATTTCTCGCTAGTTGTAAATATGAGTGTTACATGTAGGCCTGGGGCTATGTCTCCACATTGTGCTTGATTCTTGCAGACCATAGGAATGCAAAAAGATGTTTTAATGCATTGCCAGCTGCTGTTGTGGTGGTTTCAAGAATTCAATAGAAATTTTAATTAATTGCTAAACCTAATGTGAAGTTAGTTAGAAGTTAATCGTAACAGGATTTTAAGAAAAGACATTCCTCTAAATAAAATTTCTCAGATATTACTCACTCAGTTATTTTTCCATGAAACACAACCTGAAGGTCTTGACTGAGCAAACAATACTAGCACTTTATTAAATATATTCTGATCTACTATTTTCAAGAATATGACTGACTTTGGTAAGAATTTTCTTTGCTTGTACTTTAATGCTTAAATGAATTGAGGTACTTGTGAGCTCTCTGATCTTGATGAGGTGAAACAAAAGGTAAACCTCTTTCCAAAGAGGTCCTCCTTCCAATGGAAGGGTTGCTTTCTGTTTAGGTTATTGATTACATGTAATGAAGCATTTTTCTTGGATGGGGGTAAATCCTGTAACAGGAGAACCTGTGGATGAGGACCCAAGGATAAAATGGCAAATAGAAATTTAATTCAATTTCACTGTCTAACTTTCTTCTATAGATGTGCTTTCTCCAGCACCACCGCCTCCAGTGGCAAAGACAGCCAGCATTATAGAAGCTTTGAACCAGCAATCTAAACAGCAACCAGCTCCTCCACAAACTAAGCCAACCCCACCACCACTGCCCCCACAACCTCCTAGTAGAATCTCTCAAAGAAAGCCTATTCCTGGGTAACTGATGTCATTTTAGTATTTAATATACTTCATAATTATTAGTAACTCTTCAGTTTTGTGGTATATAACATGCAAGTCATCTATAAGGCATGCATACTTTTGCCAAAGGTATGTTCTAGAGTATGGGAAGGAACAGAAGGCAGACACTAAACAAGCAGATTACAAGGATTCACACAGGAAAAACAAGACAGCCTAGTGATTTATGATTGTATGACTTGCAGAATATCTACAGAATGCTTAGCCATGATGGAAATAAGAAGCCACAAAGAATAATCCATTTACAATTCTAATCTAATAACAAAGAAGGGATAATGGGATCTTATGTCTGATTGTGCCATTTATCGTTCACGTGCTTTGCATGGGTTCAGTTCCATTCAATATTTTCATTCATGGCAGGAGTAGAGAAACCTGGAACAGAAAATACTTTTTTTAAATTTGTGGGAAACAAAGTTGGGAGGGACAAGTGTACTAGAAAACAGGATTATATCCAAAGCATCCTTGAGAAACTGTAGTAGTAGTCAAGGGAGAAGAGGGGTGTCATTCAGTAAGCAACACTTAGTACTTAAGAACAATCAACTACAAAAACAAAGCGTGGAGAACAGCAGAGTATGATTAAGCAACAGTCCTTAAGAGAAGGGTCTGCGAGGACATAGTGAATCATAAATAAATAAAGTAAGTCAGGTGACTCGTGCTGTTGTGGAAGAGTCAAAGAGAAATAGTATTGTTTGATTATAGTCTGCAAATTATATGAATTAATCCTTCCAGTTGACTCAACAGCAGTAGTGCCTCAGCTGGACTAACTGTGTTCAGTTTTGGTTATTGCAATAAAATAAAGATACAAAATAATGAGGCAGAAACCAGGGGAGATCTATAAGGAAATGAGAAGTCTAGAACGTAACGACCTGTGAGAAAAGTTTGGAAGAACTAAGATTCTCTTACATTTTTTTAAAAATACATTGTAGCATAGATTAACATCTTCAGATATGTACGAAGTGTTTGATTATGCCATTCTTTTTTACATCTTATGATGGCTCTGAAAAAGACTTTTGTTTAAATTCTGGCAAGAATAATTTAGTTAGACAGTAGGGAAAGCTTTCCAAAAGTAAGCATAGGGAAATATCGTAGTAACTTGTCTGGGAAGTTTCTGGATTCTCTGACACTGAAAATTTGGCAGAGTACATCCTGTACAAACTTAGATAGTCATAAGATACAGGGATGTGTATGTGTGTCTGTGAGATAAATAGTATACACGGTTGATCCTTTGTTAATGAAAGTGGTAAACAACCTCTTGACAAACCTTTGAGCTCCCTTTCTAGTCCTGTGATGACATGTACCATATTAAGTAGAAGGGAGAAGCAACTTGCTGAAGTATGCTATAATATACAAATTAATATGGATACATAATTTTAACAAAGAATTTTAAAACAGCACTGAAAGGAACTTCAGAACTTAGGAAAAGAAAACCTGCTCTACACAAATTGCAGTAATTGAACCGTTATTATTTTTCTGCCTTATATTTTTAAATTAAGTGCACCTTATGATTGGAGGAATCAAAAATATGGAAGCAAAGTAGTATTTTTAAAAGCAAAATAGCTGTCACCGGAATATTCTGAAGACATGACAAGAATTTTATAATTTGGAAAGTACTCTGTATTGTTGCGCTTCAAGTTCTTGTTTGTTTATTAAATGGATGAATTTCTAACTTTCTGTACAGGACCGAGAAGTCATCTGGCTTAACTAACAAAGGGCAGTCCAGAGGACTTGGGTCTCTACAACAAACTGGTAATTGTGGTTTAGAGATTTATTTTATTGTAATTAGGCTGTCATTATAACAGCCTAAGGGACAGTGTGGGTTTTTTTTTTTATTTAGCTTATACATTTAAATACAAGTACAAGCATTCTTGTTTCTCTTCCTGATTTTGTAGGCCCTGAGGCCTCAAGCTCTTCTGCATGAGCAGAGTTATGGGCCAATTAATGTGAAAAATGGGGCTAACTAATAAGAAGCAGAATCACAGAATGATTGAGGTTGGGAGGGACCTATGGAAGTTATCTGGCCCAAGCCCTCTGCTCAGGCAGGGCCAGCCAGAGCCAGTTGCCCAAGACCATGTCCAGACGACTTTTGAGTATCTGCAAGGATGGAGACTCCACAGTGACCCTGGGCAACCTGTGCCAGAGTTCAGTCACCCTCACAGTAACTAAAGTGTCTCCTGCTGTTCAGAGAACACCTCCTGTATTTTGGCGTGTGCCCCTTGCCTCTGGTCCTGCTTTCCAGTTGGGTTGCCACCAGCATATATCAGTACATGGGCTTGTTTGTCCCCAGGTGCAGGACTTTGCAATTCCTTGCTCCAGATTTTCCCCTGGTCTCTGGGACCTGAGATTCCTGAAAACTGGTCTTGGTAGTAAAGACAGGCAAAGGCGGCATTCAGTACCTCAGCCTTTTCCGTGTCCTGTGTAACTGGATCACCCATCTCACTGAGCCCACGTTTGCCTAATTTTCTTTTTGTTATCTGTGTATTTACAGAAGCCTTTCTTGTTGTCTTTGACATCCCTTGCCAGATTCAGTTCCAGCTGGGCTTTAGCTTAACTAACCTCACCTAAATCCCACTCAAACAAAGGATGCATTATGAAAACTTAAGTTAGTTTACTCTCTTGTTTGCATGTGCCATAAACAGGGTAACAGATACACATTTTAGAATAGAAAAATGTGTTAGTTTGAAAATCTAAAGCTCATACAGTGTCACTTTTAGTCAAATTGCAAATTGATAATTGCTTTTTTCATGATAATGAACAGAGTTCATTATTCATTCTGCTCTTTTCATTGTTCAAAGAAACTACTACTTTGGGACATTACAATAATGTAATCTCAATAAAGTGTCCAAGATAAAGTTTGTGTGGATTCTGTGGTGGCTGTAGTGGCTTCTCCTACCCAGTTTCCCCTTCCACTGTATATATTATGTTCATTGGTTCTTACTGTGATTCTTTTTTATTTCCCCTTGACTATCTCCTATCTGTGTTGGGAATCTCCTGTGAAGGATAGAGCATCTTGATGATGATGGTCTTTACTAGGAAAGAAGGGTTCTAAAAGCACATAGCTGCAGTGAATGAATGGGGAAATGGGATATTTGATTCTGCTCTCACCTGTTTTATAGGCTTTTCTCCTCTTTTAGCATATCAGCAGTATTAAAGGTCTTAGATAATTGTCTTTGGGAAAAGAGGCCCTTTTGGTAAGGGAAAGGATAGAAAAATTCTGTTCAGTTATTTAGAAAGAACCATTAAAAAATGAAATGTTCATAGGATATAAAATTGTTTGTATCCTTTAAAGAATAATTAATTTGGTTTCAGTTTGTATCATCACTCTTACTTTCTTTTAAAGCATACCTAAAATTTATGTGTCTGTCTTACCTTAGCAGCAGGAGAGTCTGTATGTGAAATTCCAGTAACACAAACTGGTTCTACGACAAATACTTTGGCACAAATCCAGCCACCAGCACCAATGCCAAGGAAATCACAAATAGTAAGTAGATAATCTGGGGTTTGATTTTATTAAATCTTCCACATTCTATCAAATGTGCTGATGACATAATAGTGTATCCTGTTATGGAGAAAGTGTGAGAATCATGAGAAATACAAAGCCTGGATCCTGTGTTAAATATGCGCGTGACTTGTACTAAGTATTTATGAAAACTTTTCTTGCATTTCCTATATGATAGAATGTGATTTTAAATTTAAAAACAAACAAACAAACCAAAACAAACAAACAAACAAAAACCCCCAAAAAACCACAAAGAGAAACCAAAGAAAAGCAGCATGGATTCTTTGCTGTGTCCAAATGTGACCAACACAATCCACAGAATGTATGGTGTGACTTATTGAAGGTAGGTAAGCTTGATAAGTGAATCACTTGTAGATCATATGTAACTGCATTGTTAAACTTCAGTGAAGTAAGTAATAAGGGAGCTTTTGTGCTTACTTTTATAATGGAAGTAGGTATGTTTATAGTTGTTCACCTAAGTAGATCGAATGGCTTCAGACAAGAGTCAAGCTCAAAACAAAAGAAATTGATTCTTTGTGCAGTTGGTTCTCCTTGCATCTCTTTGTCATGTGTTTGCTGGATGACAGGAGAGAAATCTCTTGGTAAATACACAGAAACCACATCTGACTTGAGACATCCCCAACCAGAAGGTGGTTGAAGGGTGAAGGGGAAGGCTGGAAGAGTTGGGCTGGAAGTACTGTATATTCCTCTTCTCCACCCTTCCCCAGCCTTACAGTGACTGTTAGAAAAGAGATACTGCGTTTACATGGACTCTGGGTCCAGTTGTGTGGCCTTTTTGTACTCTATTTATAATCTAGTACCATGAATAGTAACCCACATATTAGTGTCAATATCTGTATTCTTATACTGGTGTAGGTAAAGGGATGTATTTCCAGGTGTCAGTTGAGCTGTTACGTAGTTCAGCTGGGTCTTTGGTCCTTGCTCAGATTTTACATTGCTCTCTTATGTGATAGACATAAAACATCCATATGCTTGATCGTGACAGTATTTCTCTGTAGTAAGCAGAGAGTAGAGAGTCCATACTTTTTGAGATACTGTATGTGACTAGGTCTGGGCTGTTTCATGCTTTACATTCTGTTGTAGGACTGTGGTTCAGTAGGTAAATAGTAAACTGAGAGGTGGGAGACATGCTGTTCCTGCATCTGCAATTATCTTATTAATGGGCTGTAACAAAAAGACCTGCCTTCTTCAGTTCTCTGTGTCTCATCCATTTTTCCTTAACCATGTCTACTGAAATAGTAGCTCTTCAGGACAGACTTCAGTGCGTTTGTGTGTATAGCCCTGCATGTTTGTCTTGAGCTCTTGGAACTTAATAGGAGTTTCTCGTCTGATAATGCTGAAAAGCCACAGAGACAGAGTTCTGTTTTCTTGCCTCCACCACTCTAGTTTAACCAAATTACTGTCTGTCTTGCATCAGAATAACTTTCATGTTTTAGGCCACAAGAAAATTAAATGGTCTGATTAGTGTAAAATGGAATATCTCTCTCTTTTGCTTACATGCACCGAGGGAATTGCCATATTTACTCTGTGAAGCTACTGGATCCTGATCACAGTTTCTGTTGTATGTTCTGGGATTCAGATGTAAGCACTGGATACATCCTTTCAATGCATCTGTCAGTTCTGAAACAGCTCCTTACCTGGCTTCCTGTATAAATTAAGGTTGTAGTAGTTCTCTCTGTTGTTCTCTCCCTCTTTGTTTCATAGGACAAATTGCTTTAGTTGTGAGTGAATGGGGTATCCTGGCTGATTTTTTGGAACAGCCACAGTGTCTCCACAATGTAATATTAATTGCACATAATATGAAGAACAAATATGACTCTCCAGATATCTCTAGGGCTTCAGTAGGGTGATTTTTCTGACACTGAGAAAATCAGCTGGATTATTTTCTTCTTGTCATAGAACAGAGAAGTAAGGGAAACCTGTCTCACAGAGTCTGTGTGTCATGGTTTAACCCCAGCTGGCAACTAAGCACCACACAGCTGCTCACTCACCCTTCCCCTGGCCCTGGTGAGATGGGGGAGGAAATTGGAAAACAAAAAGTAAAACCCTTGTGTTGAGATAAAGACAGTTTAATAGGACGGCAAAGGAAGAAAAAAATAATAATGTTAAAGGAATATACAAAGCAAGTGATGCACGATGCAATTGCTCACCACCCACTGACAGATGCCCGGCCTGGCCCTGGGCAGCAATCGCTGCCCCCGGCCAACTCCCCCCAGTTTCTATACTGAGCGTGACACCATATGGTATGGAATAGCCCTTTGGCCAGGTTGGGTCAGCTGTCCTGGCTGTGCCCCCTCCCAGCTCCTTGTGCCCCTGGCAGAGCATGGGAAGCTGAAAAGTCCTTGACCTAGTAGAAGCACTACTTAGAAACAACTAAACCATCAGTGTGTTATCGGCATTGTTCTCATCCTAAATCCAAAACGCAGCACTATGGCAGCTACTGGGAAAGAAAATTAACTCTCTCCCAGCTGAAACCAGGACACTCTGCTAGTTAAGATGCTTTAGCTAAATCAATCTAGCTAAAGCGTCTTAGCTGAGATTTATTCAAGGGCCCCTCAGCTAAAAAGCTTTACCTGGATCAGTCTAGCTAAAGTACTTTGGCTAAATCACTCCATTTAGCCTTATACTCCAGCCTTTTTTGCTGAGTCTTTACCCTGCCAAAGAATCTATAGGCCAGCCCAGATTTAGGAAGTGATCACAGGAGTGCTTCTTAAGTAAAGACAAAAGAGGTCTAGTTGAACATGCACATATAGCCAGTGGCTTATCTCCTGTACAGTGTATTTGCCCAATAGCCTATTTCTCAGATGGGAATTTCTGATGCATTTTTTTCTTTTTTTTTCCCAGTGTATATTTTAGGTTTTTGAAACCGTGTTGTAGATACACGGGAAACTTGCCTGGAAGATTTTAGTCTTCAGGGAATGGGATCTATTTTAATTTCCTTGCTTTCTAAAGAACAAGAAATAACTGTCATTACTGCACTTTGAAGTTAGTAATTATATCACTGTTGTACTGATGTGAAGCTTTTCCCTCTTGACCTAAAAGGTAGTCATGGTTCAAATCATAAGTTGACTGAGATGGAGCATCTGGCAAAATTACTATGATGCAGTGCAAGGCTGCCAGCTCACAGGGGTGTGCCCCACTGTTAGAGCGTGAGGGTATGCCTGATCTGGACAGGTCAGTTTAGTTTATACTAAAATGCAAATGAATGTTTACACGATCATGCTGCCTCCTTCCTTCCCCATCCATGTCCCCTTTTTTCTGCACGACACTCAGCTCTAACAAAATGGCACATTAAGAGGCTGTTGGGCAGTACTCTCCACAGCAGAGCATTTTGCTGATGGAGAGAAGTAGACTTGTGGATGCAGTCCCTTCTCCCCTTACAAGCTTCTTGCTCCCTGGCTGACCTACATAGAGGCTGGGACTGGTCCCTAGGGGACTCCATGATGATGGCGAGACCGTCTTATCCCATCTGGAGCCTCTGTCCCAAACACCCACTGCATTAACAAGCGTCTCTTGACCTAAATGGCACTTACAGTTCTGCTCTGGCATCTTAGGGTAGCAAAGAGAGATTTTTGCCAGCTATGGCTGGGCAAACCCGGGGAAAGGGTGGACTCATGGTAGAAAGCTTGAGCTCAGCCTCCAGGTCCTGTGCCTCTCCACTCCTTGCATGGAAACGCTACGTAGGTAGCATTATTGTTGGTCTGCAACAGAGAATGAGGAGGCTGAAAACAAATGCAGCAGCACGCTGGGTTGCACTGGGAGAGGTGTGAGATTAGGATGGTGGATGCTGTGATACCAGAGGAAAACAATTTAGGCATCACTTCAAGCAGAACACAACTAGGATCGGAGTTCCACTGCAGTATTGGAATATTGCAACTCCTTACTAAACTTTCCTATTGGAAGAGTTGACAAACCACTCCTGTAGCTTGCAGTCCTAAAAGCACTACAGAGAGGCAGAGGATGTTTCAGAGGGTTTGTACACTGCTGAAATGGGTTTAGCAAATTAAGAAGGGCCTTATTGGCAGGTGGCTCAGGCCTCTTTCTGATAATGCTGCTGCTGTTACACCCCATCTTCTGAATAAAATCATACTTGCTGCAATGGTGTAGAGCTCTGAAGACAGGTTTAGATGAGCCAAAATGGAAGATTGCTAAGGGAATCCTGGCCCACATTGGTGGCACAGTGGTTCCAAAAGGTTTTGGATGCTGCCCAATTCAGCCTGAAGCATGAGCATCCAGCGTAAAAGATGTAGCTGAAATCTAACCTATGAAAAATAACAGTTGGAAGCAGTTCTGAAGCTTTCTTTACATCAACTCCAAATCTATTCTACTTCTTCCATGCTGTATTATTAACATTTACTTATTTTTATATTTCAGTCAAAAACGAAACCCAAGAGAGTAAAAGCAATTTACAACTGTGTAGCAGATAACCCAGATGAACTAACTTTTTCAGAGGGAGATATTATTGTAGTTGATGGTGAAGAAGATCAAGAGTGGTGGGTGAGTATTTTGCATTTTCCATCAACATACTTTGAAAAAAACAAATCGAGAGGTTGACACTGACTTCAGAAGATCTCCTGTTGGGTTTCCGAATAAAAAGAAAAGTTTCATCTCAGAGAAAGCTGCGTCCAGAAATTTATTTTGTTCAAAAATCAAACTTCAGATAAGTTTTTGGCTTTTCTCATTTAAAAAAAAAAAAAATCTGATTAGTAGGGTTCACAATATACAGGGGCCATGGTCTGTTTGATTCTGGAAATTCTTGGGGGGTGTCAGCAGTTTAAGAATCTGCTACTATTTCTTCTTCCTTGAAGATGCTGTGTGGTGGGCCTCCGAAGACAGCTTTGTATTGTCCTAATTCTTCACCTGACTGAGATTGAGAAATGGTCTATTTGAGCTGGGAAACTATTTCAACTATTTACATTCCAGAGTCTCATCAGCTAAAGCAAAGTCTTGGAAAATTGTTATGCATGAAAACACTTGCCTTACTCTGATTGTTAGCTAGTGAAGAACAGAACTTCAAATTGCATCTAAATTGACAATAGTGCTGTATAAACACAAACAGATTCATGTAAAAACAAAACTGTTGAAGCTCCATGCATCCTTCTGCCTTTCAGTGGTTGTTAAGAGGGGGAAGCAGAAGCACCTTAGCAGAGGCAGAATATGGGCTGCCAGGCATTGCAGAACGCGCTGAAATGACGTAGCAAATGGTACTGCATTAAGAGGCGTTACTTCCAAGGAATGGGATAAAACAAAATTTGGAAAAAAAAAAAATGTCTGTAGCTGAATAACAAATGCACCTTGTCAGACCAAATTTTCTGATGGATAATGTTTCCCGTTCGCAAAAGAAAAAGAATACCACTACAGAAAAGATGTAGGGAGGGGCTTGTTGTGCTGTACACAGGAAGGTCACTGGAATTCATTTTGGTGACACTGAAATGCCTGAGATTAACTTGAAAAATATGTGGACTTTTTCAGATTGGTCACATTGATGGAGATCCCAGTCGGAAAGGAGCTTTCCCTGTATCGTTTGTGCACTTTATTGTTGACTAAATTGCTACTGATAAGTGGAGACATTTCTCATTTCCAGCGGTCACAGAAATAAGTTCTGCTCTATTTCATTTCATCTACCTATCTGCAGACACCTTGCCAGAGCACTGCCCAAGTCCTAGGTACTGTAGCTTACTTTTTTATTGCCATCGTTCTGATTTTGGGACTTCTAAAGCTTCTGTCTGTGTGAAAACTTCTCATGAGCAGTTCATACTTTAAAGAAAAAAAAAACAAACAACAACTCTTCCTGTATTTTTCAAGGTGAACTGAAAAGCTTTAACAATCAAAATACATGTAAGCGTGTGAACATCACATCATGAACGTTCTTTTCAATCAATTCACTGTAATTTTATTTTCCCTTTTGTAACATGACAATACCACTGTTCAGTGTTGCTTCCCCAGTCAAAGAAATTGTGTACATCTAACAGGGCAGTGAATTTATCCAATTCTTGGTACCATTTGAAGTGTTGGAACCAAAACATGCAAGCTGCTGCGTAGTTCTAAATTGGACTCATTCAGCATCTTGCCATACTGGCTGTCATCCAGGATGTCAACTATTATGAAAGAAATTATTTGAATTGGGTGTCTTTGGCCAGGTAAAAGTGAAAAAGTATTTCAGTTTACCACAGGAGAAACTTCTTTCTTTCAGAATGAATGTAGATATTTGCTTAAAGTTACCTGAAATCTGTGTTAGTCGTTGAACTTTCTAGTTCTAATTTTGTGAGCTTGAGTCTGTTTCATTTTTCTATGCTGCACGTGTGTAGAACCTGTTTTTTGAATGTTTTGTATGTATGTTACATCCATTTTGGTCATTTAACGTGACTACTGCTGGTTAAACTATGGCAATATTAATGAGTTACTACATTAACTCAAGGATATGAAAACTGCACTTCCTGAAATGTACTTAACTATGATGATGGATTGCAGAGCATTTCTTACACGCGTCTCATTATAGTGTTTAGACTTTGGTTTTAAATTCTTGAATTTTCTTAAATCATCCAGCAATGTGTTCACACAGAGAACATATTTGGTGGAACATTTAGATAATTATCCTTGGTCAATAAGGTATCACCTCACAAGTACACTACGTTATGTTCCGTTTTATAAAATTTGTGTGCCACTACCTTGCAAACAATGAGAGTTTGCTAACTCACCCTATATTTATATAATATACCCACATGTATGGTAGCTACACTGTTGTTAAATTTGTTTTATTGATTTGTGAAAAGGCTAGGCCATGGATGGTTCCCAGTTGGTTGATGGAATACAAAACACCAGGACAAATCTGACGTCACTTTGATGATTGTATATTGTGAAATTGTACCAGTTTTTGCTTATGCTACAACTGATGGCATAGGATAAGAAAAATCAATGTCTAGGTCACATTGGCTTTGATCACGTTTTGTGAATATCCTATCTCTAGATTTATCAAGAGAACTTTGAATTTCTGACAAATGGTGTTTAAATTGGCCATTCCGCATTGAACGGAACAGAAAATAGGCCACCACCATACGTGCTTATTTGGAGAAAAATCCCATTGCGCTAGTGCTGGAAGAGCAACACTGATCTTGCCTTGTATCGCCTTTCCTAAATGGTACAGCTGGTTGATAGCCTCTCGAATGTGTGGGTACAGCCAAGTATACGCCTGACTTTCATTTTCTAGATGCTGTTGCTGCAGTATAAATGGGGAACAAACTGGAACGTTTCAAGATATTTTTGTTGCAAGCTGAAGCAAATTAGTCCGTGTTTTCAAAGTCCCCAGTAAAACGAGAGTAATAGTTTAGCACTATAGTTTATCCACTTCCTGACACGTTCAGTTCGCAACACTATTTTGTATGTTTCTATCCCTGATAGAGTCTAGAGAGTAAATGGGCATATTATTTTGCACAGATCTCCTGATGTACAGTATTTTTAACACAGAATCTTATAGTGTACGTTACAACTCGTAAAGTTGAACAATGATGCAAATTTTCCTTGAGTTCTGCTGGAAGAGGAATACGGTTTCAAATGTCACCACCTTGTTCACTGGTCACTTGGAAACTAGGAAACTTGTAGAATACAGTTAATAGCACTAACAGTGCAGACAGATTAAAATCTCGAGGACCACTAACGAGCAGCTAAGCAAAATTATCCCTCGATTATCAATGTTTCTCAAAGTTTGCTCCTCTGGCAGAGGAAAAAGAAATTCTAGAGCCTGTAGATATCTATTTATAATATAAAATTAAGAATTTTAAGTCCAGAATTTTGGCATATTTCATACAACTTTTCAAATCTGATTAAAATGATTTAAAAAACCCCTGTTAATAGACAGACTATTAGGTTGCTGTGTTAACTGTTTAAAAAGGAGCAAGTGACACTTAAAATGCAGCTTAGAATGCTATGAGATGTATAATATTCAATTCAGTTGTTTTTATTTTTAGTTGCAGAGCAACTGTATATATTGTATAACCTAAAATCAACTCTTATTTTCAATGTCCTGGATGCAGTGATTTATAATTAGAGCATGATTAATAAATTTTACTCTTGTTAACCAGTCAAATGTCTGGAAAAATAAAACTACTTTTAAAATCACTTTGGCTACTTCTCTTCTGTTACTCTGCAGTACTTAAGCAATATTCTTCTTTTCAATGTGCAAAATGGGAAATACGAACAAGTAGCACCTGAGCAAAAAAAAAAGTACATGTTGGAGATTTTTAGTTGAGTGTAGAAACTGTGTAGACGGCACACCTACGATTAAATTAGAGGGGTAAAGCACCAAATGACTACCTAGTATCACTTTGCTCTTCCTGTTTTGTTCTAGTATCTACATTAAGCAGAACTGAAGTCTGTATTAACAAATTGTTTTTCACGTGGAGATAGAAGCGTCAGTTTTATTTTACATTTCTACAATATTGACATTAATATACAAAACACTATTTAGGAAAAAAAAAATTAATGTTAAATATAAAAGTCTGTATTGTCCTGGAAACTGAAGGTGGAATAATTTCTTCAAGTCATGCGTGGGGAATGACAAAGTACCATAGGCAAGGCTGCATGGCTCTTCTTTGCACAGCAAGTCTTCTCTAAGTTTGTGCGCAGCTACAGCCAGTCTGCGGTATCACAAAGGAGCCCCATTTCCTCCTCACACAAAGGCCTCTTGTGCTACACAGTCATGTGCTGCTGAAGAACATCAGGACTTCTCCGACATTAAAACTGAATCAAAGGCTGTAGATAACACTTTGCAAATCGCTTGTGCTTGTTCCTAGGAAAAAGTCCAAACACGCACATTAATACCTTCTGAAGAACTTCTAAACGTCTCAAAGCTCATTTAAGGCAGAATGTGACCTTTATCATTCTTTTGGCAGAGATGTGCAAAATGGAGTAGCACAAGTGAGATTTAATTTGGTTTCTGTGGTCTGCGATGACATGTGGGAAGCCATTTTAAATGAGCTCTTTTGAAACAAGTCAGAGTTGTTAGCTTTCATCATAGCATGACACTGGCATTCAAGAAAGTCAGTTCACGTGTTCCCCCGGTGCTGCTAAGGGTGTGTGTCATATCGTAGTATCTTGACAAGGAATTCTCCTCCTCTTAAGAGGAGATTGCTTCCCTTGCTTACAAATATGAATGCATGCTCTATTACCAGAACTGCTACTCACTCCCTCCCTGCTCTGTCCGACCTCAAGAGGTTTGGTTTTGTCTTCAAAGACACAGATGGAGGATTGTCCTTAGCAGCTACGATAGCACTCTTTAGATCACAAAGAGCTTTCTCAGGCCAATTTTCATTGGCAGCTGTAGGGAATGTAGGTCTTTTTCCTCGAAGCTGATCAAATGCAGTCAGCAGGGCTTTCCTCCCCTCCTCAGCCAGGGCATGGTTATACTCTTTTTAATTGAGCAATCCCCCTTCTGCCAAAAAGCCTTCACAAGGGCCTTGGGTTTTAGAATCTCCCTTTACAATCAAAATACCGATTCCTAAATTAAATACTGTAAACATAAACTCTTACCAAACTATTGCACTGATATACCCAGAGGCTGCATTCTTCAGAGGCTGCATCTGTTGTCTTCAAAGCCAGTAAACTTTTTCCTGCTCCCAGACCATCATCATAGCAGACCATCCGTACAATTAAATAGAGAGCATGCCTATGTAACACATCCTGAAACCATGTGGCAAATAAAAGTTACTCTGGAATAGTGCAACAGCTATTTCAGTTTTCCACCTGTTTTGATTCTCTCTCTTACAAAAGAATACTTCAGATTTGTTTACAGGAGAAAAGTATTCCTGGGTAAAATTACAATGTTTTAACTGAGAGTTTAGTCAAGATTTAAAAAAAATAAGTGGTGGCTTAACACAGTTTTAGCTTTAATTTTTGCTTCTATTTTAGAATGGCATTCATATGTGGACTATATTCCTGGCCATACTACAAAAGCACACATTCATTTCCCACCTATCCTCACTCACCTGATGCGAGTAGGATAGGTGGTATGCTCCATACCTACCTCTGGCACAGAGGTAACTTAAAACAACTTTTTACTTTTCCAATATTTTTCCAGACAATCCCATGTCTCAGTTCCGGGAAGGGCACATGTGAGAAACTGTTCCCAGAAGAGGGCACAGACAAGGTCAGTTGCTTTGGGGTGGAGGGGGGATAGTAACACAGATATAGCCAGGCCACCTGTGGCCTGAGCCACAGCACGGGCCTTGACTTGTGCAGGGATCTAGTCTGGGAGACTATGGGGTTTCACTGTAGTCCCAACAGGGCTGATCTCAGCCATTCCAAAAAGGGATCGGTTGATGTCGTCCAATGCAAGGTCTCTGCGGACCTACCCTACACAAAGCCTCTCTTCTCAAGCCATCCTACCCAACCGATAATACTCATCTGCTTTATTCCAGTCATACCACCTCTAGGGTCTTACGACTTCAAGGCAGCTTTTTTTCTGTGTTCATGGCATCAAACACCTTGTCCCTGTCGGTAGCTGAAGGGTCTAAAGAAACGTCCGCTTCAATACAGAAGCTGTAAAAATGGACAGCGAGCTTGACGCCTGCTATGAAACCCTCAAGGGAGAGCCCTCTACCAGAGTCCCTAAGAGCCCCTTGCTGAAAAACATCTCCATCCCTGACATTCACTCCGCAGTCGCTCACAATTACTCATACCATCACCAACTATCATACCACACTGAAAGCAGCCGGAGCTGACGAGGAACTTACTGGATCAACCGTCCAGTCTCTGTATGAAAGATGCCAAGATCTGCCTCCAAATTATTTGGAACTTTTTAGAGTTACTTGCTTGGAACTTGCTACAGTGCTGATATGCATGTGGATTATCATTAAAAGACAGAGGATAGAATTCCCCCTGTAAATTCATTTCCTCCCCTCCTTCCAGCATTTGGCTATGAGGAGATTCTGCAGTTGAGAGAGAAATGAGATGGCGGATGGACAAGTTGTGTCATACATGTACATATATATAATGTACAAATACATGCAAATGGAACGTGAAGAAGGCCAAAGCCTTGGTGTGACTTCTAGAAATACTTCACCTTTGGTTTCTAGTGGTTGCATCCACAAACAATGGAAATGTATCAGTGAATTACATATCTGCAATACGTATTTCAGTCACCAATGAAATAATTTCTCAAACGTTGGCTGAAATCCATGAGGAAAAATTTTGGATCCTTCAGTCAATTCTCTTTTTGGCATCTGAAATAAATAGCTGCCTATTAACCTGGAAAGGTACCTACAAATCACAGAACTTTCACCTTTCCCCTGAAGTCATAAAAGACTGAACTCTTTGTATGAATGCAGAGAAAACCTTTTCATCTTGGAACTCTATGAATGAGTCAGGTGGACTAATACACTGAAGGACAAATGAAACGTCAATATTGACACAGATGCAAAAAGCCAGAATTTGGGAAACAGAATGCAATGCAAGAAAATGCCAGTGCAGGCTAGCTTAATTGCAGAAGGCTTGTGCATGCTTTCAGCTTGAAGCCAGAAGAATGATGGATAAAGTTACCTATTTGATCTTTATCAAAGTACAAAGGAATGTAAATGACAGTGTAATCTATGTTCTAAATGGGAATTGAGAATTTAGGACAGCAAAAACAGAACCCAAAAGAATTCAAAGTTTGAGCAACAACTACCACACTTCTTCCCAGGCATTAGAAACAAGTGTTTTATTTTCTGAGGGGACCAAAGGAAACTTTGGTTCTCTTCAGAGTATTCAGCTATTGAGCAATGCTATTCACCGTCCTCATACTTGAGGCTTTTATGAACAGGCATTGCGGGGTTGTTGATGGGTCATGACTTCATAAGGCCAAGTATTTATGGTATCTGGGGCTCTGAGGGCAACCAGAAGGAAACCACATGGCTGCAATACAAAGCTACACAAAGGCAACTGCAGGGCCCTGGGGAAAAGACCGGGTTTTTATTTATAGCAAAAAAGCTACTTGAAGCGTGCTAAAGGAAAATAAACCACATGTAGGAAATGATGCAAACAAAAAATAGGTTTGATCAATAAAGCAGAATCATGAGCCTTTAATGCTGGAGTGAGCTCCCACTCTTGGATTAGGGGTGCGAGGCTGGAACTTGAAGAGGAAAACAACTCAGGTATTCTTGAAAAAAACATCCTTTGTTTTTTCCTCTCCTCAATAACATTGACAGGAACTGCATTCCTAACTCAGGCTGAGGAACCTATGGTCTTGGCCACCAGAGCCGTGCCACTTTGTCACGTGAGAGGATGGCAGGACAGCTACAGAGAAAGGAAGATGTACCCAGAGAGCATAAAGGCTTGCTTGCCTTTTGTCTGGTGCTCTATCTCAAAAGGAATGGATTCTTGTCATAAATCCAAGCAATCCAACCAGGACAATACAGAGAGCCCTGAGGAGATGACATGAAGCAGTGCTGCTGTGAGAGCTTTTTTGGGTTTTTTGTTTGTTCTACTTTTGCTTAAAGCCAGAAGTGACATTTTGGTCACACAGATCATCTATTAGAGAGATAAATGAAAGCACTTTTCAGCTCTCACCAAAAAGACAGTTTGTCGTGAATCACTTACATACTGATCAGATGTTGAAACTTTAATGCCGTATTTGGAAACTCCCATAATAAACTCCTCTTCACCTGGAACAAAAGGTAACTTTCCATCTTGCTTTGGAGGGAAACAAACAAAAGCAGACAAAAGAACATGAACAACAAAGATACATAATTGAAAATGTGTTTATGTGTACTTCAGTCCACTGGATCAGCAACATCGCTAACCCTGCTCATTTCTTGCTGCGTGGACTTTGTCTGCCACTCTTGCACTCATCCAGTCCCTTAACTTTATGTGAAATATATTCAGGGGAGGTTTAGACTGGACATCAGGAAGCATTTCTTTACCGAGAGGGTGGTCAAACACTGGAACAGGCTTCCCAGGGAGGCACTCAATGCCCCAAGCCTGTCCGTGTTTAAGAAGCATTTGGACAATGCCCTTAATAGCATGCTTTGACGTCTGGTCAGCCCTGAAGTGGTCAGGCAGTTGGACTAGATGATCGTTGTAGGTCCCTTCGAAACGAAATATTCTATTCTGTTCTACTCTAAATATTACATGATTCCAAAAAGGAATTTATCATCTCAGAGGGTAGTTTGGCCCTATGGTCAGACCAGATGGGCTAAAAAAGAATGCACGCCCTGTCATGTTGCGCTGACCCTGGGTGAACTATGTTCCAAACGGGCAGCAATTTTATTATTTGGATGTAAAAATAGTTTTAGTATATATTCAGATACTTGAAATGTCAAGTTGCTGTAAAATAAACAGACATTCTGTGCTTTTAAAGTTACAAACAATCAGCTACCTAGTAAGAACGACCAGTTATGGCTTTTAGTACAAAAGTAAGTAGAAGCAACCACAGACTTTGGCAAGGATGACCCAAATATTATTCAGGTTCTTTGGACACAGGTTCATAAGTGAATGTAAGCAGAAACCTGACATTTTCCTCTACAGGAAAACTTCTACGCTACTGAGGAAATCTGGAGGAGGTATTCTTTCCTGGATACTAATCCTAAGAGTGCTGAAGACAATATAACAACTTTCAATTGGGATACTTGTTCAATAATGACTCCTGAAAAGGGCCTTCGCTCTGAGCGTGCTTCTTCAGAACGGCTTTTTGGGTGCATCTTCTCCAGTTACTCAATAGGATGGAACCGAGTGTGACAGCTTTTGAGATTCATAGCTTAACGTTTTTTAAAGCAAGCTACTTGATTCTAGTAAGTCTAAAATTTACAAAGAAAGATGTCAGATCACGTGATAATATGAAAGAAATACACGTAAGCTTAAATTGTTCTGACGTAGTTGGTATTGTCTTCTGTAACACACTTACCTGTGCAACATCTATGTAATTTATCAAGTCCAATGGCCCTTCGAGATTTTTGCTCTCATTATACTTCAATTTTTCAATGGCACCAACATATTTAACTCTGAATTCTGCACACGTATCAGAATTACTATTGCTTTGTCCTGCAACAGAATAAAACAAAGCAATTCTAAGAATTCCAGAACAGTAGTGCTAAGTTCATGGGGCTCACATATTAAATGCTGTAATTTTTGCAGACTTTCATCAAACACTTAACCTTACCACAGTATATTAACTCCTCTCTTTATTGAATGGTTGTGGGTTGGTTCTGAATAGCCCATGGTAAAGGCAACAGTTTCATATGAATCTATGATACAGCATTGTTTATACTAATTCCAATTTGGAATTAACAACCTTAAATCAGAAAACATAGAAAAGCTGCTTCTACTTTTCTCTATATTTTTTTTTTAAATGAGCTGTTTGGTCCCACAGCAATGCACTGTGATCTGGTAAGCAAGAACAAGTAAAATCAAATCTTATTTCCATTATTTCAGTGCAAATGCAGACTTACAAAAGCAGGAAACATAGCTTCCAAAAAGTGATACCAGATTTATGCTGTGTAACAGACGGGTAACACAACTAAGTTTTTCTTACTCAGACACTTTATTTTGAAAACAGTGACTTAATCCTAGATGAATCATTAATAATACTTTAGAAGCCTAGAGCTATACAGGCATTAGTCAACAGGCTAACAGACTCACTCACTATTATTAAAAATACATATTTTAATCTCCTCCATTTTCTGCTCTTTCATACGAACACACATAAAGCTAATCTTGCTCCATACTTATCTACTCAAACTCTGATTACATACCTGAACTTTTCGTGGAGTCTGTATCTAGACTAGCCACAGTACTAGACCTGGAAAGTCCCCCAAGACTGGAATCTACAGACTAAGCAAAAAATAAGTATCATCAGAAAGTTACTGAGAACGTATTAACAATTCACTTTTAGATGCCCTGCCTGAAGTCTTTTTTAAAATAAGCTAGTCTTTACGTTCTAATTACTTAAGCAGCACTGCAAAATGGGGAGAAAAAAACACCACCACCTATTTCTTTCCTGAAGTTATCTTTCTGCCTCAATGTAGACTCGACTGATATACATTCAGCAGGAACCCTTGACAAGTCTATAAATATTTTGAAAGAAGGAGGAAATATAAGAAAAAGAGAAAATGAACCTTAAGGTTATGTCCAGACTTTTCTGGTACTGCATCTTAACTTGAAGAAATTGACAACTACATGCTTGTCACCAATGCTTGAAATAACATAGCAGTGCAAGGGAAGTGAAACGGCACCTTGGAAAATCCAGAATATTCAACTGATCATTCCAAAACCTATCAGACAAAATGGACACATTATTCAAAACGAAGAACACTTTTTAGAGATACTGAGTAACCAACTAGTACTGAAGAATAAACTCATTCTTGGTACCTAGCACCAGGCACCTTCTTAAAGACAGTATTTATCGCTACAGAACAAATGCTTTTTTTCCTCCAAACCCTGTGTGCTGCCAGAAACTATGGGAGCAATTGAGCATTCATCTCAGAATACAAGGGCTTTATAACAGATAGGGTCTTTTAACTCTAACACCACAATCTGAGGAACAGTAGAAGTAGAAAGGTCTCCTTGGGGAACATGGCATTTTATGGAAATCACATCCTACCGTCAGTGCAAGCAAACCACTGAACTGTCAACTTGTAACAAAAAAAAGTCCTTCCATAAACACAGTGTATATGAAATTCAGCTTACCTTGCTTTTAGTACTGATTTCACTGCTTTGTGAGCTGCTGCTGCTGTGTCGTTTTTTTCCTTTTCTAAACATTTTTTCATACTTGGATTAAGGAAGATCTTCTGGGTAGGAAAAACAAAAATTAAAGCTATCATATCACCATCAAGGAAAGGAGTTCCTGGCAAATACCAGAGTGAATGTGTCCAAAGTGGACAAAAACTGGAAACTTGTAAAGGACTCTGAGAACGGAAGTAGGAATGTTCCTCTGGTGCTCTTCATGTGCGACTGGGGAAAGTCCCTCAAGCTCTCTGCTAAAACTTCCCTATCCTTCCGATTCATCGAAAAAATGCTGCTACCTAGTTTACAGACTGTTACAAAGGTCAGTTTCTAATGCACATAAAGATAGAGATTTAGAAACAAGACAAAATTTAAAATTTATATTCCCACTTAAAAGCATTAGATGACTTTTACTTGTAACTACAATCTAAGTGCCCTACAAAGCGTATCCAATGCAATCCCTGCTCCAAAGATTATGCTCCCACTAAAAAAAACCACCCACCCTACTTCTGAAGAACTACTGATTGTAATGCTTCTAGAAGCAGCCATTACTACTTAACATATTCCTGAAAATTAAAGCAAGAAACCCATTACATTTCCTGCTTTGGAATTGAGTTACTGGGAGTTCCGAGAGTACTCCAGAAGCATTTTTCCTGTATCTGCCCTACTATTTCAATTGCTTCACTTAACATTTGGCTGGCCAGTGTCAAGAAGCAGGATGCTGACTCCCACTCACGGAGTGCTGAAACCCTATTTCCCAGCTTTGGAGAAAAATATTTTCATAGCAAAGCTTCAGAAATGTTGAGCAGGTGGAAGCAAGAGGAAAAAGGAGGAAGACAGGCGACTGAAGACAGCTCACGCTGCAGGAAATAATGGAAGATGCACAGGGAGGAGCTTAGATCTGTGATGCAGCGCTGGATTACAGTCCCCAGACTGCTGCTGTGCCTGTCATTAAGCAAACACTCGGTCCCTGGCAGACCAAAGGCCACCCTCAGCAAGAAGTGATGCAGCAAGGAATGGCGGTACCCAGCACACCCATGCCCCCGTGGGCTCCTTCCAGCCACCAGCGTGGATCCCGCAGCCCCTCCTTCAGAGCAGCAGCTGCTGGAACACAAGCACATTTACCGATTCTGCCGGTAGCCTCCGAGGAAGGCACAACTTACCACACACTACTTCGCAAGCTTTTTTAATACACTAGATGCTTAAGGAGCTCTTAGCAGCTCCCCGCTTAGCATCTGCGTTTTCTGGGGTGCACCCTTCCCACCAGGCACGCAGGAAGCACCGAGCCTGGCCCCGCTCCGGCTCCTGCGGCGGGGCGAGGCACGGAGAAGCCAGGCAGGGTAGCACCGCATCCCGCCTTTGGCTGTTCTCCTTCCCGGTTGTTTAGCCCCAAATGACAACCTGGCAAATGACAAAGCGCTAAACCCGCTTCCTACAGAGAGGCGAGACGCGGGGTCCCCGGCGGCCGCCGCCGGGNCGGCGGCAGGCAGCGTGCCCCGGGCGGCCCGAGCGACGCGGTGTCCCAGGCGCTGAGCTCCCGGGCTGCCCCCCCGGCCCCGGCGCCCTCCCTGCCTGCTGTGCCGGTGAGCAGGCAGCCGGCAGCCCCCGGGATAGCTGGCGCCGCCCGCCGGCAGGGCTGCGGCCTTTCCTTGGGCAGTAGGGAGGTGCTGCTGTCCGAGGAAAAAGCGGCTGGTTTGCCTTTTGCCCTTCGGTAACACGGTGGGGTTTGTAGTGTCGTAAGTTGATCCTTTTCCCTCGGAAGGATGCCGGCGCAGGTTGAAGGTGTTTCTGGTAGCATCGCAAGAGTTGGCTTCTGGGCAACTTGAGGATGCTACTTCAAGCTTGTTCAGCCCAGAGTAATTTCTTACTTAATTACATTTTCAATTCATTATATCAGTCTGGGAGCTGAGGGCGCAGGCACGCAGCAAAACCAAGAAGAGACCAAAAGCATTTCCCAAAACAGCTTCTTTTAACTCCTGCAGCGGTACATAGCGTCTGATATCCATTGAGATAAATATAACTGCCCAGTTACTTTAAATATCTGAGCTTAAAAGG
The DNA here is from genome assembly GCA_013400535.1 of Scopus umbretta. Taxonomy (NCBI): domain Eukaryota; kingdom Metazoa; phylum Chordata; class Aves; order Pelecaniformes; family Scopidae; genus Scopus; species Scopus umbretta. The sequence goes on from VZTL01038664.1 coordinate 25,813, forward strand.
ACGGTGCAGTCATTATTTCTACACAGAAAAATAATCCCACTAAGGCATCCAGTGTACGTTTACATCTATACCTTGTGGGTTGTTTCAATTTTGATGACTTTGCTATCCTTTTGCAGAGGTGCTGGCCAAGAAGTAGGAAGATCATGCATTATTCTGGAGTTTAAAGGAAGAAAAATAATGGTAATTATTGTATGAAAGTATTTGTACACCCTCTCAT
>VZTL01038668.1:511-35696 GCA_013400535.1 Scopus umbretta
GCTCACGTGGTCGGTATTGATGTACCTCTGCTGCTGGGACAGCATTGCCTGAGCCTTAAGAGCAGATGAGGAAATCGCTGTAAGCTCTAATAATAAATTAAGCCTAAATCTATCAAATATTTTGGGGCTTTTTTTGTATCACAACCCCTGATGTTGTAGGCACCATCCTTCAATTATATTCATCCTCTCCTGCATGCTGAGTTTTATCTCCTGTTTTTTTGATGAATGGGCCATTATTCTGAAATATGAATAGACTAGTGGTAGATTTCAATACTTTTTAAGATGGTGAATGGATGAGGGTTAAATATTGTGTCTTAAGCTGTGTAATTTTCTATATTTAAAAATAAAAAAGGTCATGCCACAGATTCCGTAAGACTCCAGTGGTTAAAGTCCCATAGTATTCTTTTGTAACCAATGAATAATAAACAGAAGTTGGGCTGCCAAAATAAATCAAAAGTTTCATTTAGAGTCATTTCCCTAGTGAATTATGACAGTTGGACAATGTCCTTCCCATCTAAGAGACGCAGTGAGCTTTTTCTAGCCTAGAACATGTTCAAAAAGGGTTTCAGGTGAGTGGTGTGGCAAGAAGAAATAGTGCTGTTTATTATCCTTCTGGCTATTGACCATGAAAACTGGCATCTGCAATTGTATGAAGAGGTCAGGCATGACTTTTGCCATCTGCTGCAAAGCCTGGTTCAAGGCAGAAGTAAGTCCGAGCTTGACCTTGCCTTATGCTTCTGTCTGGAATGGTGGTGGATGCACCCCGTCGCTGTCCTGCAGCAGCCCGAGGCTGGAAACCAGGTCGCATTTTGTGCTGGCAAAAGGCACGCTTTCTCGCTGGTGGTGTGGAAGGCAGTGCAAGTTGAAAATAAGACCGGGCTGTTCCACAGCCAGTGCTGTTTGGTTTTGATGCCAGCAAAGCAGGAAGCCCAGCCTGAAGGTAGAGATCCTGACAACAGGCAGGAGATTTTCTCTTACTGTGGGTCTCATTTTTTTTCCTTTCTGTCTCTTGTTGTTGTTGTTGTTGTCGTCTCACATTTTTGGTGTGTAGTAATGTTTATTCCAGCTGTGTTGCTTCTGTGCTTATGGCAGGTGCACTTTCAGCATTTCCACTTAGAAATCCCTACTTGTAGGGTTTATGGTATGATTGTCCATTCCTCCCACCTGTATTTTGCCTCTAAGGTCTCAACCTGAACACGAATTCATCTTGCAAAATCTGATGCAACTTGAGTGGTTGCTAAACTTGCCCCCACATAAGTCAAGCGTGGCTCTGATACTGCGAATATGGCCCAAGTGCCACCTGCAGTATGCAAACTCGTCAGCAGACAAATGGACTGGAATCCCTCTGTCATTTCCAGACTTCCTAATTCAGCGTGCGGCACTTCCGATCAACAAGAACAGGCGGCTGGATGCCGGCGCGGAGGGTGAGCGAAGGAGCGGGTGTGCGTCACCGCCTCCAGCAGCCAAGGGCAGTCGGTTATTTGGCGCTGGAGGAGAAGCCCTGCAAGACGAGGTGTGTCGTGGGCACAGGGAGGTGCAGTGAGCAGCTGAAATCAGGGTGTAAACAGAAATGATGCGAAGGGCGGAGACTCACAGCTTTGCTATTCTGAAATAAAGACGAGTGATAAGGGGAATAATAAGTGTCTGCACGGGGGAGTTTCTCCTGCGTGATAATAGTGCTTAACATGTTGAGCAGGTCTGGGCGTGGGGGAAGGCTGTGGCTATTTACCTGCCGACGTAGAGCCGCGTAAGGAAGCTGTAGTGGGTTCACTGCGAGGTCTGAGCACGATGAAGCTCGAGGCTTTGCGAGGGGGTTGTGCAACTCACACAGTTAATGTTTACGTGGCCACGTCACTCTGCTGCAAATTAGATGCATGACTGTAAAACTTGTGTAAAATTACTCACCCGAGCAAGACCGCTAAAACCACTGTCACTTAGAGCACATCATCACCTTTCTTCATGCTGCAGGCGCCAGTGTGCGGGGCTGGGCAATGCCATAACAAAAGACAGCTCAGAAGGGTGCTGGACTAGCGCAGGAGTGCATTCGGGAGTTAAGCTGCAAGGTTTCAACCAGCAAACCTGGAAATCGCCTCCCGCTTCACCCTCTGTCGGTGTTCGTGCAGCTCTTCAGAACGTGGGGTTTGATTTCTGAGCATGATTTGGGGGGTTAAGTGAAGGGGCAGTGGTGGCGATTTTAAGCTTGGTGCAGTGCTGGACGTAATCTGCTTTGTTGATTTAAAGTGTCCTGTGCGGCCTTAGTGGTTAGGACTGGAACTGACGACAGAAAACTCTCTTCTTTGGTGACAACTGTAGTAGTTATGTAGCATTTGATGAACTCCTAGGGTAGAAATCTGCTAAAATCAAAACCAAGTGTGATGAGCCCTTCAGTATTGTCTGCTCAGGGAAATGAGCTGGCACAGCTGCGGCGCGATGTCGCCCCGCTCTGACAGACAAGCCCTCTCGGCTTCAGCTGCGGTGGTTTATCCCTAGTTGTAAAACTTAAGAGTTTTCTCTAAAATGAAATCAGACTGAGAATCAAAGTATATTTCCACCCTTTCTCAATCTGGATGGATTCATTTGCATGAGGTTTTAGCAGCAGGAATCATTAGGCTGGTCACAGTGTGCAAGGGTGTCTTTGAAGTCCCTGCAGCTGAGACTCCTTGGAGAATCGGGGATGGGAACTTATTTTTAGTCATGGTCTAGATTTTCATTGATCTGGGTTGTAAGTGTGGCAGCAAATGAAAGAAGCATTAATGCTCTGTATTCAAGAGTGGGGACCGATCCAGGAGCATTAAATTCTCAGCATCCTGACCACAGCCCAATTTGTAACATTAAAAATACATTTGGATGCTGTGAATTTGGCAGATGTGTCAAGTGTCTATAAAACACTTAGTAGAGGGCAGCTTTCTGATGTGAGTAATAACATCCAATTGAAATATATATTGGCTAGAATCAAATAAAACTAGCACGTTTCTAGCACACCACCGGTGAGCATATGGAAACTATCAAGGTATTTTAACCCTTACTGAGGACAGAACAGTGTTAATTCGGTAAGCCCCCAAGCTCAGGGTTTCCCAAGCAAGCAAACTACTCCTGAAAATTTGCTCTTTCCCCAGTTAAGTGACGTTTTGTAGTAACACGCGGGCCTCTCTTAATTCCTGTTTGCATATTTGCTAGCATGTACTTGCTTGCACAAGATTCCTGACAGATGAATAGGTATTTAGAAATCAGCACACCACTAATGAGACACCGCTGCCTGATGGGAGCGATGTGACAGGTCCGTACCTAGGCTGGGAAGGGAAGGAGAAGGCGGCTCTGTCTGTCTGCAGCGGCTGTGGGGATTTGGAGACACTGACTAATTCACTGAATTGTGTTTTTTTGGCTTGAGTATTGTTGCTGGTGCTGGTTTTGTGTGTGTTAATGTCAGTCTGGTACTGTAAATTGCTGGAACGTAACCTTTCAAAGGATGCATCACTTCAAAATCTAATGAATTAGATGCGGTCTTGTCCCACCTCTCACTTGGGTTATTCTCTTTCCTCCTTTTGTTGCTTGTAAGATCTCATGTAAAAAGGTGACAGAAGTGATGATGTGCAGGCTGACCTTAGAAGTTGCCTGGGATAATGCCAAGTAAAGCTATTTTTTAGGCAGTCTTTTTCTTAGTGATTCATGGTTTCACTCTGCTCCCTGTTGTTTTATACTGGTGTGTTTCTAATCTTTTCCTGTTGCATCTCAAGGTGAAGAAGGTTGAAGAGCTGTAGCTGATTCATGTGCTGTATTTTTCTCTCCAGCTTTGGCGAATTTGATGAAAACCTGTGTAGCTCACTGTCTGCCCAGCTTACCTGGGGTCTGGCTGTGCACTATGGAGCTGGGTCTTCTGGCTCCCGCGTGTGGCTTCTGTCTCTTGCGTTTCATCTCTGCTGTTAACACAAGAGCAGGGGAGCTTCCACCGCATAATACAGGCTGGCTGAGAAACAGGGATGGCTAAAAATACATCCCTGTCTTACACAGTATGATCTCCCTGTGTGTTCCCGGCCAAGAGCTGTGTTTTGGGTCCCTGCTTCTGCGGGCGCTGGGGCTGTACCTCCCCCGGTGCTATGCGTGGAGCTGGGCAGAGGCACCCCACCATCGCACCCTACCGTCGCCTGCTTCCCTCCTGCAGCCGGGACGAGCTCCTGAACGCGCGCCAGGGCAGAGGATCAGACACGCTACGCTGGAGGAGGGGGAGGAGGAAAGTGATACGTAGCTGAAGCCCGTCTTCTATTGAGCGCTCTGTCTAGAGACTCTCGCTCGGTTGCTGGTCCTGCCCTCTTTGCTAAATTTACTGTCGTCAGAGCAGTTGGGGTACCCCAGGGACCAACATTGCAGAAAAAGCCTCTAAGCAGCCGCGGCTGCTGCTCAGACACTGCTGACCGATGGCTCTGCCTCTCTCCGGCAGTGGAGCCCTATCCGTGCCGTATTTCTCAGCTGGTGCCTGATGTTCAGGGACCTCAGAGGTTGCATGAAGTTTAATAAATAATGCTGATGGGTTAATTGTAGCTTGCAGGCTCAGTTCCTGATTAGAGTCATATGGTGTTTTTCCAGTACATCGCAACCTTAATCTCAACATCCTTGTTTCATATAACCACAACAGATTATGTATCCAGTCTCTTTATTTATTCCTGGTCCTCTGCCCCTGAAATGAACTGCTGTTGTCGGAAAGGAAACACAATAACTTAACTTTTGTATGCCATTTGGGGGTGCCGACATTTCCATGTTTCCCAGTTGCACTGATGAGGAAACCAATAAATGAGTAATGCAAGGTGAACCCTGCGTCAAGCACAGATGTAGGATTGCTGGATGTCATTCATCACGTAAACCAGTAATGCCGGCATAAGAGCGATTCCTATTCTCTTGATATTGTTTTGGGTTTAGAATTTCTGTCCAAAATAAACCCGCTATTAATAAAATAGCAAAAGCAGTAAGAAAATGCTTTTAAAATTCATGATTCACTGTCTTAATGGAAGCAGAGTGCGAAAGGAAATGCATTCTCTCCAGTATACAGTGTCACCTCTAACATGGCTGCGGTGTCCCCTGTCCTGTCTTAGAGGTGAAAGAATAATCATTACATGCATGAAGAAACTTCTGTATTACACCTTGAACAATTAGACCTACTTTTATGCCCTGGATGTCACTTTCTTAACCCTTAATAATGAACACCATTTATCAAATATGGGGTCTTTTCTTAAAATTGATGTTTGGATTTCATTGGTTTTGCTCTTTGGTTTGCTCAGTCTTTACAGTGACCAGGAAGGTGGTGTTTTTCCATTATTCATTTTATTTCTTTCCTTCCGCTACATCCAATATTTTATTTTCAGATTCTGCAGTTAGAATGGACAGGCAAAAAGGTTTCTTTAAGAACCACAGGAAAGTTTAATTGTAGGCTTTGTGCAAGAAGTAACACCTTTAATTCGGTTCTGAACTTACCATCGGATCTACCTGACAGTGCCCTCGTGACTTAAAAATGTAGATTTTCACGCAGTGTTACTTTCAGCAAGTCTTACACGTTTGAAGAAATGTTTTCATCTCTAAATGTAAATTATATAAAACACAAACATGTTGATGAATTAGCGTGTTCTGGCTCAAATAAGGAATATGCAGCTCTTTATTAGGAGAGTAGCTAAAGATTTTATGTCTTAATGGCTAAGCAAATATTTGGAAGCAAGTTTTAAGATATAAAATGAGTGTTTATGAGCAATTCTGGTTTACTCAAGCCTGTTAAGTTTGCTGTTGAGTTCCCTGTGGGGTTTTGATTTTTGATTTTTTTTTAACAGTTACGGAAACGTATCCCCTTCTCTAAGAGATGCGATGCAGAACTTGAACAGAATGGCAGCTGCTGTTTGGTCTTTCCCCCGCATCCCAGCCATGTTATTTTTCACAGCAGCGGGAGACCACCGTTCTTTAACTCATCAGACGGGGGCAGAGCATTTGTTGTCTCATTTGTGGGGTTTTTTTTCAGAGCCTGTAAGGAGGTAAAATCTGTAAGTGTTAGGACCAGATGATGACACCAGTTCACCTTATTTTTGGCAGTTTTAGGAGTGTGGGAACAAAATCCCGTTTTACTTTGGTGGGTGTTCCGGAGGCACTTTATAGGTGGGGAGTTTGCCCACTGCTGCGTGCGCTGGTTTCCACCGAGCGCAGAGCAGCGAGCAGCAGGAACGTGCTCTTCAGTTGTAAACCAGTTTCCTGTAAATAGTCTTTGCTGGTTTTTGTCACAATATTATTAAATAGCACCGTGACCTGTTAGAGAAACAGATAGAGTGTGGTTTCTTGACAGTGAGCAAAAGAGAAACTGCTGTTGCATGGGCAGCTGGAAATCCTCTTTGGGGCCTGGTTTGGGCCATTATCTGAGGATCAGGTATGGGCAGTAACTTTGGAAAAGTTCCCTATATTCAAGTAGACCATACACTGTCTCATGAGGAAAACAGATGAGACAGTTTTCCCTTTGTGGATGGGGATTTTAATGTAAAACCTGAGAGGGAAATCCTCACTCATGGTATTGTTTACTTTGAACTTGGTTGCTGAAGGCTGTCGAGAACAAATGGCTTTGAGCTGCATATTGATGCTTAAAATAGGGACTCACATGCTCTCTCCTCTGGAGAGCAGGTTAGAGATGCCACCCCTAAGTGAAAGGGTTGCGGTAGATGGCTGGAAGTCTGAGAGTTTGCCTTGGCAGTCATGCTAAGGAGAGCTGCTGTGGCTATTGCCCGAGCCTGCACCTGAAAAATTAGCCCTGGGAGAGGGGAATGGGATTGGAGATGTGTCTGAGAAGCGCACAGCTAGTTGGGAATTTGGGGTGGTCCTGCTGCGTGTCTGCGTTGCTGTGGTGTGCGGCGTGGTGTGTAGGACATCCCCAGGCTCCTTACAGCTGATCCTGTGTACTTTGCCTCCAGTGGTTCCGCATGCGTAGGTTCCTAAGCTGGTTTGAGATGATCCAAAGATTGAGTAAGTTTTGTGAGATTGCCTTGACTTTGGATATGAAGGAGGATAACTTCTCTTTTTGGAGACACTCTTTGTTGGCTGGCTAAATCCTCATCTCTTCTTCTGGAGAATTCAGCAGCTCTGACTTCCTTAGGATCATACAGACAAATTAGCATTTAACATTAGTGCTGAAGCAAAGGGAAACATAGCAATTGGCATCTGTGAAGAATTTCAGGTTGACTTTTTTTTTTTTTTAACAGACCTATCCAAATCTCAGAATATGCAGGACAGTTGCTGCTGGCTTAAATAGCTCACTTGAGTAATGTGCTGCAGCCGTGGTCTGGGACTGAGTACAGAGTCTATAGTTCAATATGTTGAAAGGAGCATTCTTTAGTTCTTTGATTTGCACTTAATCCACATGCCTTTAAATGGAAGAGAAAACTTTATTCTAAAAGGTGGCTAGGCTGGAGCCAATGAGAAGGTAGGCGGTGGTGTTCACCTCTGATATGGTTGTTCCTGCAGCGTATTTGCGTGCTCATTTCCCTTAGTGAACATGCTATGTGATAGCTGTGTGACACTAATAGATAAAGTGTTAACTTTCACATGATTCAGAAGGTATTTCAGAGGAGGCTTTTTTTTTCCCCCTCTGGAAAATAAATTATAAAACGTTTCCAACTGTTATACTTTTATTATAATGCAGCTATGTTCCAGCAAAAGCTCTTGGCAGATAGCTTGCTCATACATTTCCAAATGAAGATGTGTTAAATTTATTTGCTGCAGGAGCTTGTACCTTGCGCTGTAACCTTGGTCATGGGACTGGATATAAAAACAGAGGGACAGAAGCCCACTTAACAGCGGGAAACAAAGTGGAGCTGGAGCTGGAAATGTTATCAGACTGGGAGGGCAAAACGTGTTGAATTACTTCAGAAGTCAGATTTTGGACATGTGATTTTGGACATGTGGCTTCACTCATTGAATCCATGTGTGGTTCACGCTGGTTGCGTGAGGTCAGGATGCACCATGGTTGTATAAAGGGGACGAGATGCCCCAAGAAACTTGCAGTAAAATAGCACAGAAATGCAGGCGAGGTCCGTTTCCCGTGCTTGACCCTTTTTTACCTGCTAAACCTGTGCCCTCTGTGCCTAGAAAGAGCCATTCCTCCTGCAGGTGGGTGGGAGGCTCAGCTGCCTGCCCTGGAGGAATCGGCAAAATATGCATTGTCTTTTCCAACAAGATAATATCCTGCTAATTCAGTGAGGGGTTTAGGCAAGCACTCAGTGTTCTTTATGTAATGTCGTGTATTTTTTATTTAGAATTAATGATCAACATAGAGGTTTTGTGAAGTTTTCATTTTCCCGTTCTAAATACGTATTGATCAGGAGTAACTTCTACGCAGTTTTCCACGCTTAGTGTGTTGCAATTCATTGCAGTAACCTTAAGCCTATTCGTAGTTCTAATTACAGAGGTGCTTTCATAGAATATCTCAGTCAGATTTTGTCAGAGCTTTATTGTAAGATGGATACTGAAACCCTGGCCACTCAGGTTAAGTATCCCGACATGGTACGTTGACTTTTGATGTGCTGATGACATTTTCTCTGCAAGAAAACAGCTCCCCTCCACTGCCACAGCCCAGGGACCGTAGGGAGCAATTGTGTATTTCTTAGAAGGTGAAAACTGAATGCAGGTTTTCTTTCCACTCTGACCTTGTTTCTTTTCCAGGCCCTGGAAGAAGCCCAGAAAGCCATTCAACAGCTCTTTGGTAAAATTAAGGATATTAAAGACAAGGCTGAAAAATCTGAACAAATGGTGAGGAGCAGTGTCTTTCTAGCCTTTGAAAGGGAGGGGGACACTGACTTTTGCTTCCAGTTCTCGTTAAGAAGGGAACGTTTTTGCCTTTGGTCCTGCTGTCTGGTTGGCAATTTGCCGTCAAGCGCGTGGTGAACCTGTACCCTTGTCCTTGTGTTAACATGGCTGCAGAGCCAACATGCTTGTAGTCCCAAATGAAGGCGAGAACCCTTCTTACCTCCTGAAAATTTTGTTGCGGTGGCTTGGTATTTAACCAGACTCTTCTTTTTTCATTCACTAGGTTAAAGAAATCACACGGGATATCAAGCAGCTAGATCATGCTAAGCGTCATCTGACCACCTCCATCACCACCCTCAATCACCTGCACATGCTGGCGGGGGGTGTGGATTCACTGGAGTAAGTCTGTGAATTTTTAGCGGTACTTTGACACCACTGCTGAGTTCTGAAGTTTGGTGCAGTGCCCTGAATAGGTCTCTAACAGCTGCTTGTTTTTCTGGAGGGAAGTTTGCTTAATAGGTTGCAGTCTTGATTTTTGCTGGCAGATCCTTCCTGTGCTGCTCCGAGTGAACTGCAACCTATGTTGCTGTATCTGAGGGTTTGCAGCATCGATTGCTTGAATCGCTGTGTTGATCCTTGGTGATAAGGAATGAGTCTGGCTTCATTAAACAGTAAGACAGTCTGTGCAGTTAGGTACCCTCATTAGGGATGTGCTTTTCAGGAATTTGGGGGGGATTTTTGTCAGGCTCATGTCTTAAACTGGAATGAGATCTCTTTTTCGGAAGGGTCTGCTGTAGTTCTGAGAAGGAGTTCAAAGAAGCCGTACAGCTTGTACTGTGTGTGAAGTGGGGTTAGATGTTTCTAATAATCCTTTGTGGGTTTTTTAATGTGCTTGAGGAACACATAGGCTAGGGAAATCCAGTTTTTCGCATGTTGCATCTGTGAAGTTGTGAGACCGAGGCACAGCCTGTTCTTGGATTGTAGCAAATTCTGCACGAACACTGGGTTCGTAAGTGTTCAGAATTAAATTTTGCTTCGGCTGCTGTCTCCATTGGAATGATCCTAAAGGATGAAATGAAAATAAACAAACTTGATTTTTTTTCTGTCAGTTCCCTGTGAAAGTTTATTAAGAGGAAAGTCAAGGCTAATAGCTTTTCAGCATAATGCTTCTCCTCCCTGTGAAGCTTTAACTCACACTTTGTGTGTGATGACGAATGGCCTAACTCAGGTCATTACAGTGAAATAACATTTACTGCCTCCGGACCCATACTGGGAAACGGATGCATTCAGTAGTTTACATATTCTTTGCCAAGTGTTGCTTTTGACATTTATGTTTTTTGAAGCATTGTTAGATGTGTGCCAGAATGGTTTATTTTAGCATCAGTTAAGTGAAATTTTAATGCTGCATTGGAATGTTAATGAAGAGTTGTGTATTTTAGAAAAATAAATGTCAGTAGGGACCAGCATGACCCAATGGGAATGAGGTAACCTGTGGAATGACCACCCAGGATTTTCATCAAACCTGCCTTTGTAAATCTTTAATTTCCTCTACAGGGCTATGACCAGAAGGAGACAATATGGGGAAGTTGCCAATCTTCTCCAAGGTGTCGTGAATGTGTTAGAGCACTTCAACAAATACATGGGGATTCCTCAGATTCGACAGCTTTCCGAAAGGTAAAATGATCAAACCCTGAGCACTTGCATGCCTGCTGGGAAGGAAGGTTAGAAAATGCATTAGGCAGAATCAGTTTTTCAAGGATGTAAAGGCTGGACATGGTCCTTTGAGCTTCTTTGCAGTCAAAACAAAGAGGTTAAAATTGGGCACAGTTTGCTCAAATCTTGGGCAGCCTATTCTGTTAAATAACAGTAATCGGTACGGGTGTAATTCATGAATGATCCGCGCTTCTCATTGACTGGCTTTTAATTTACCTTACCTGGAGTAATATGTGGAGGTGCAAATTGGTTTGTGTCATCTTTATGTGCAGGTGTTTGTGGTGAACCCCGAGGTGATGCTTTCTCCTGCTTTCTTAACCTCAGTGATACAGCTCAGCAGCCTGGCATGAAGCAGAAATAGATGCATTAACATAGTGGTGCTTGGGGCCCCTTTCTGCCCAGACGTGTGCCTTACTGCTCTTGAATTGCTGTCAAACTGCATAGTAGCCCAGGGGTTTAGGCAAGCGGGATTTCTTTTTATGCATTTGCCAGACTCGGTTATTCTGAACACCTTGAGTTTCTTCTGCCAAAACCCACTCCCATTGCCCAATTCTGCTGAGATTTGAGGCTTAGAGCAGATCTTCCTAAAACCGCATGCAGAACACCTGACTGCTCTAAATACTTTGGCTGAGCTTGTATAGTCTTGATTTTCTAACATGGAGTTACATTTAAATTTGGTGAGGTTTGGTGCAGCTCCAACAGCAAGTGCCCACCGTTCTCGGCAGTGGCAGGTGAAGGCTCAGTGGTGACTGAGCCACCAGATCTCCTAGGGTCTTGGCTTCATTTGGGACGTGACCGCTGGGTGTCGAGGGAACAAAGCCCTCCCTGTTCTAAGGGCCATTGCTGTCCCTGGCCGAAACCTACTCTTCCTGCTTTACAGCAGGCTTTTTTTCCTCTTCTGTCGCACACGTGATGTTTGCTTAACAGCCTGTAGTAGTGCTGAGCACAGCTCAAAGGTGAAAACAGCCTATTAATGTTAGGGCTGAACCTTCTTAATGATACAACCATACCTGATAGCATCAATTTTCAGTGTGAAAATTGCAAATGTATCACTACCATCTTCTTGATGCCTGAGATGACTTTGCTCGTTACAGAGGTACTTGAAGGAGCCTTCCAGGCACAGTAATTAATTTTTTGGGGGACTCCCTTTGCTAAGACACCAGCTGGCTGCCTGTGCTGTTTAGTGACGGAAACAGTGTTTAAATGAGTTATTTGTAATATTTGCTTGTAAATCTGTTGGACTTTCTTTATGGTAGAGATACCTCTTCCAGAAAACCCAGGTGGAATCCATGAGACAGAGCAAAAGAAAAATCCACCATAAATCTCTAGAGATAGGACCTTGTTTTAACAAAGCATTTGACCATAAGCATTTGCTTAAATGAACATGAACATCGAGGAAATATAAACATATGTCACTGCTTTTCTGAATTTAGGCTGTTGCCCATTCCAACTTCATGCTCAGAAAGATAGCTTGCTTCATTTTCTTCCAGAGTGGTAATGCCCTTGGGCAGAAACCTGCTGTCACTGGCCGTTTTAAGGCCAAATACAATTTAAGCCTTGGTCCAGAATTCTGGCTGGTTTTCCCTTTCTGATGAATGATTATTTAATACTTTTGTTGTTGCTGATAATTATAGAAAACAATTCTTGCTGCTGCTAAAAGGCACAGTGGTTTCGAGTCACGCCAGAGAGACTGGCAAGGACATGGAGGAAAACATCTTTTGTTTTATTCTCCCTTCAAGATAAGAATCTGAAAAGCTCAAGAAAGTCTGTTCCTCCTATTTTTAGAATTGCCTCGGCAGGGTTTTCCTTCCAGTGTTTACACAGGGAGAGTTGCACCATCTGGTAGCGATAGAAGTGGCTGCTTGTGGGGCAAAAGGAGAGCTGCACCCAGGGTGTTGCTGGGATCTCTTTCCTGCTTTGACACCCAGGCAGCAAATTACTGCAGGGAGGTCTACGGCACAGTAATACCTGCTTTGGAGTTTGACTACACGTGTAGGTATTAGGGCCCAAACTGGAGTTGACTGTTCTCTCTCTTTGCTTGGAAGTACTTTTGTGATTCATGAAACATCAAAGGAAGTTTGCCTGGCTTCTCGCAGTGCTATTTTTAGACTGTGAAATTGCTGGGGTTTGCTATCTCATGAATTTGGTTTAATGGTACAAGTGAAGCCTCTTGGATGTTTGCGAAAGCAAGAAGTGCTTTAGTAGACGTTGGCACAGACCTGTGACAGTAACCAAAGTCTATTATATACAATAAGTCTATTATATACACTGCTAAATGAGCAGATTCTGTCGCTTTCTTTAATAAAGAGCCTCTTTTTCTTGGTGTGAATGGAATGAAGCCAAATATGAATGGGAAACCATGGGAAGGAAAAATGCCTGCTCAGAGTTGTTGGATGTGCTCTTTGTCGTGGGGTGTTCAATTTAAGTTCCTGCTCCTAGATGCTGTGAAAACTAATGATGTGGTTTTAATGTTGCTTTCCACCTGTTCTGTCCCTTTGAAAATAACCAAACAAAATCCCGCTGTAAGTATTCATTGGAAACCTGGACTGAACTCTCAATTAGTTGGCTTCTTGCACTGGTCCTGTTGAGTATTGATGTAAAAATGTCACAACTCGCATCCAAATGTAAATATTTTCATAATCTTGTTCCTAAAACAACTTCTTATATGGTGCATTGGAAGTTGTTTGTTGTAGTAAATAGGAATATTTTGTTATCTCCCAATCTTCTGTTTTCTGTCTGTGGAGGGAGCGTACAATTAGCGGTCACAAACCCACCCATGAAAGTGGTTGAGAAAGCCTAGCAGATAGTGGAAAAAAGCCTGGAAAGTATTTAGGAGAAAGATGATTTTAAGTTTGCCACAGAAAAACAGGCTAGCTCAGCCTCTTTTTATCTCAGCAAGCTGCCAGGCATAGTTTAAGATTTCTGGTAGCTTTGGCTAAAGGAATCGCGGTTTCTAGTAATTCAGTGTCATTTGAAACATAACAGTGGGGTTTCTTGTTTTTATTTTTTTAAAGGTGGGGGAAACAGAGAACAAAAACCACTAATAATAAAACAAAATTCAGAGAAACAAAAATCACTAATACTCTGGTAACCAAAGGTTTTGGCACATTAGCAATGCCAGGAGGCAATTCCCTGCTGCGGCGAGCCAGGACGGCTGCTGTGATACCCCAGCACGCTGCCGGGGGCAGTCTAGACGGGGAAAGATATCCTTATCAAACCAACCTGAGAAGATCCTAAATCTGTTCTCGGGGGTTGCTGAGCCTCAGTGGGTAATTCACTTTCTGCAGCTGGTTAAACACGCAGTCTTATACATGTGCGGAATCGGTCCTTCAGCGGTGAATGCGATTGAAGCCAGCCATGGGGTCGAGGCTTTTACCGCTGCAGTTCCCATTGCGTGAAGATTATTCTGAATTATTGAAAGGCTCACATCAGCTTTCCATGGGGAGCAATAATCTCTAGTGGCTAAAGCAAGTGCCTTCCTGTGTTCTCTGCCTAAAGCAATCGCTCTGTAAAGGTTTTCATGTTTCTGGTTGCATGCTCGTGGAGAAAAAAATCATTGTGCGTGTCTGAGTGTGCTTATGTAAAGAGTGTTAGTTACTGGGAGGGCGGTGAGCCTTCCTGTTGTTGCTCACGCATACCTAAACTTTTGGCTACTTTGATGTCTCTGCCCTATCCCTATCTTACAAAATTATGGAGGAGGTGAGGGGAGCCTAAAACTAATCTTCCCTGTTTGCTTTTGAGAGATTTTTAAGCAGGACAGATTTTTTTTTTTTTAATATATTTTTAACATCCCAGTTCACCAAGGCATTCCTGCAAGTTTCTTAATTTAAGGATATGAGAATCCCCGTTAAGACTATCCTTAAGTACTTTCCTGAATCAAAGCCTAAAACAACAAAGCCCGTGGACAGGGCTTTTAACTGCTTGACAGTGCCTCTTTTAAATTTGTTGAGTCTTTAGGAATCTGGCGGTGCTCTTTTCAGTGCTTCCACTGTGCTTGCACTGCAGCTGTCGTCAAATGGGAAGGTCCCTGTAACCAGTCATAAGGAGAGAAGTACCACAGCTAACACTTCCAGTTTATACAAACTCATTCATTTCTGTGACACCTAATACTAAAGACTTCTTGTTTCTTGATTATTTAAAAAGTAACATTTTTCAATCCATGTTTAGGGTCTTTTTTTTGGTCTTTTTTTCCTCCTTTTTTTTAAGGATCAAAGGGTTTGGTCCTGTAATGCTTTGTCACATGAATTATTAGTGCTTACTTGTGCAATTCAAGCAGGATTATACCTGCAGTTGTGGCTGCTGGGCTGGGTTCCTCCTCAACACTTAAATTTCCCACTCCTCCTATTTCGACATATTAGTGAATCCCTTTTGTTTCACAGTTATAAAGGTGTTAACTGGGGATCTATACCTGGAAGAGTAGAGGAGTTTCTAAACATTCTGTGAAGCAGAGAGCTTAAGTGAGAATTATGTTTGACATTGCAGGCAGGAAGCTTTTCCAGCAAAGTCCCCATAAATAAATCCTGGATAAGGCAGGTCATACGTACAGTTAAATCACAGATATAAAGTTATATTTCAACCATCACTTTTAAAGGACTAGAATTTTCTGCATTTGGCACCATTAAAGAATCCAGCCTGCTCTCCAGCATTGTCGGGTCATCTTGTAGTGTTTCGCTACTAATGGACCTCAAATGGGAAGATAAAGCAGCGGATCATTCCTTGGTAAGGTCGAGGAGTCTTAAACAACAAAAACGTCCAAAGTCTTCTCCCCACAGTCTGAACAAACATTTTCACGAAAGCTAATGTAGCCACTCTTTCTAACATATCAATCTCGGTGGAAAAATCCACTGCTTTGAATGATCAGTTTAGACCTTAAAGTGTTTCCAGTATAATAAAAAGTGATGGAAGAATTTGAGGGCTGCAGAGGGATGTAAGTGCCTAACTGTTTGTTTTGGCTCTTTCTAGTATGTGTAGGCATTTCCATTTCCCTAGAAGTATCAATTAAGCCGTACTGACTTTTATTTCTGGAAATTGGAAGCTTTATTCTCTCAGCTAAATAAAGAGCAAGATTGTGGTTTGTTCAAAACTTTTTCACCCATTTCATACCTTCGCTCTTTTATGCCTCTTAAGACATGGAGGATTTATAGGATAAAACCACAGCCAACAGTGTTCACATGGATGCATTTAAAAGTAGGTCAGTGCACCTGGAACTGTGAAAGGTTCTCGATGAAGATTGAGACATTGTGAAGCTTTTTATGTGTTAGAAACATACTTTTGTTGAAATGTGATCAACATACACGAGTGTAAAGATAAATTGATCACATTGGCATTAAAGGAACCCTGCTGATTTCTCAGCTGATTAACTGGCCTTATTAAAATACTAAATTGCAGCAGAGCAAGAGCATCTAGGACGTGTTCTGCTACAGCTCAGGGATCAATGCTGTAGATCTGGAGTTGTCATCCCGGTGTCATTCAGGGAGCAAATGCTCTCCCAGTTTTGACGTACAGGCCTTCTTAATGTGGATGTTTTTATCATGCTTTTTTTTTGTGCCTTAAAAACCTTTGTGCAGCTGTTAACATTTCAGTCCACTTTGTGGTAAAGTTTGCAGTCAGCAAAACAAAGAAATTGTTGTACCACCAACAAAGCACTTGCTTCCCCTTCAGGGTGAAGGCAGCGCAGAACGAGTTGGGACAGCAGATCCTAGCTGACTTCGAGGAAGCCTTTCCTTCTCAAGGTACAAAGGTAAAGTTCTCACTTCCCCTATTCCTCCCATTGAAAAGTGTTGCTGAAAACTATTCAACATAATTGTCATCGGTTTTAATCTCATTTTACATCTAGATTTGATCTTTCTCTGTTTCAGGAGTTACTTTAGAAAGCAAACGAGCCTCCCAATCTGTAGGGTGCTAGGTATATTTCTCACTCTTTCTGTCGAGTGAACGTGGGAGAGGAACGACACCCTTCCTCTGTCATGTTGCACACATTTATTGCAGTGAGGTCTGCAAGCCAGTCGAGGAATGCCCCGAGCAATTCATGTGTGGCTCGATAGACCAGAGTGGGGTTCCCTCGGCATCCGTCCCACGTTGCTGGTTATTTGTTGGACACAAAAGGTTTGTGTTGTGTTTAGGGAAAGCCAAGCGCAGACTGTCTGTTCACATGCTGCCACCAAGTTTGTCTCTGGTTTACTCAGACAGCATAGATACAAATCTGGGCTAGGACTAAGGCACCAAATGTGCTTCCCCAAAATTATGCATCCAAATGTTTGCAGACAATATCGGGGGTAGATGAGAATTTGAATTTACTTCAAAGTAAACACTTCTTCTGTCTTCCAAAGTACCAGTTTTGCTGGTTTCTTCATAAACCTAACAAGTACAGAAATGAGGAAAGTATTTGGAACAGACCCTTGATGAAGGGCAAGTCTGTGCCCACGTGAAGCAGCATCAAAAGAGCATTTTTTAAAAAAAGTTTCTAAATTTTCCATCTTCACTAAAATTGTGGTATGTGCCAATACAGACCAACAGATGCTACTTTGTGTTGTAAGTTGATCCTCTCTAGACTGCTTTTTTCCCCATTAATTTGGCCCTCAGGTTTGCAGAAAGGGGTTTGCTTGTCCCACTTGTCAGCCACTTCTTTTAGCTGTTCCTCAGAATAGCTAGGCCAATGAATGGCTTTGCAGAAGTGATGGGACAGCGGTTCTTTCTGAAGATGGAGCTGGCTGCTCTTCTGCGGTAGGGAGCTTCCTGGCTGTCAAGCTATACAACAACTTTATGGCCAGCGAAATGGAAGCAGCTCAGTTTTCATCCAACAGAAAAAAGATGCCTAGTGATAATAAAAGAGTAGCAGCAGAAGCATCAAAAAGAGAAGAATAATGGGAAAGGATAAAAACAAGATAACCTGGATGCAGTGCAGTTTACAATCACCCACTCAGCTATTTAATGTTAATTCATTTGTTCCTGTTTATTTTGATAGAGGCCTGGTGGACCCAGCAATGTCCTACGTGATGCGTGTCTAGTCGCCAATGTCCTGGATCCCAGAATCAAACAGGAAATCATCAAGAAATTTATTAAACAGCACCTCTCAGAGTATCTGGTCCTTTTCCAGGAGAACCAAGATGTAAGGGCAGCTTAGCAAGCTACATTTGGATTTCACATTTTGCTCTGCTGGAGTTCACGAAGTTCACAACATTTCCACAGGTTCCTGTGGTGAAGTGTTTCTAACCCGAGGGCTTGGACGCAGTGACGTGCGGGTGTGATATGACTGGCAGATGAGTTGGGAGTCAATGTTGTCTCTGCCAGCATGACTTCCTCCCACCTTAGACCTCAGCTTTATATATCAGCACTGGAAATGTTTTCCTCTCATACAGTAAATAAATAAATTCAAGTTAGATATACTTTCTGCCCCATAAAGGGTTGAAAATTTAAACCCTGAAAATTGCAAACCCAAAAACTTTGAAAAACAGCACCACCTCCCCCCAGACAAACAAACCTCTCCCCAAAATGCCTAAAAGCGGGGGGGGGGGGGGGGNNNNGGGGGGGGGGCGATTTCCAGGAATTGGATTAGTCTTTGTAGCTAATTCTTAAACTTCCTGTCCTGATGCTAACAGCTTTTTAAAAATTTACTGTATCATCATGGATTTGGAGAAAAAAAAAAACAAAACACAAAACCAAACCCCAAACCAACTTTGGATCAAAACCTATTTTAACAATTTTGAAATTTTGACAGTTTGTGACAGAGAGGAGAAGGCAGCTAAAATGCTCAGTTTTAAATAGCAGTTTTCCATCAAAGTTTTTCATGATTAATCTTTCTACTTTTTGACCAGAAAGCACTAATATTAGGGGGGGGAAAAAATCCCATCCTGCTCACATTGTAAAAGTTGTTGTAGCAGTTTGTGGGTCTGCAGTCCCTAGAGTGTGAAAACCAGCTGAACATGAGAATACGGGAATTCCTGCATTGTCATCCCACTGTTGACTTTAACCTCTCTGTCTGTGAAACAAAGAGGGTGGGATCAAATGAATTATTATTGGATTGAATTTTCAATAGTCCCTACATGATTTAGGAGTACTGTTATTCTCATTTTCAACACAACTTGCTCTCTTAATTCACGCAAGATAGGGTTTTCAGTCTGGCATGTGTTTAAGCACTTTGAAGAATGACTGTTAGCATACAAAGTATTATTAATAGTGGTCAAGTTAGCTTTGATCAATAGCCCAAGCTCCTCTGCGAAACTGCGGCAGCACAGTTAAGCAGTCAGGCTGAATGTTAGCAGCTGCTGCTGTTAAAGATGTTCTCCATCTTGTTCAGGTGGCCTGGCTGGATAAGATTGACAGGCGCTATGCTTGGATAAAGCGTCAGCTGGTGGACTACGAGGAGAAGTACGGGCGCATGTTTCCCCAGGAGTGGTGCATGACGGAGCGCATCGCTGTGGAGTTCTGCCATGTCACACGGTGAGCTCACGATGCTTCCCGGCAGAGTCACCTTCCTTAAAACAAAAGGTTGGCTTGTTGTTGTGGTTTAACCCAGTAGACAGCTAAACACCACACAGCCGTTCACTCATTCTTTCCCTCCCCGGTGGGATGGGGGAGGAAATCAGGGAAAAAAAATTAAAATTCGTGGGTTGAGATAAAGACAGTTTAACAGGACAGAAAAGGAAGGGGAAATAATAATAATACTACAAAATAAGTGATGCTCAAGGTGGTTGCTCACCACCCGCTGACTAATATCCAGCCAGTTCCTGAGCAGTGGTTCTCCACCCCATGGTCCCCCCAGTTTCTATACTGACCATGATGCCATATGGTATGGAATAGCCCTTTGGCCAGTTGGGGTCAGCTGTCCTGGCTGTGCCCCCTCCCAGCTTCTTGTGCCCCTGGCAGAGCATGGGAAGCTGAAAAGTCCTTGACTGGTGTCAGCACTACTTAGCAACAACTAAAACATCAGTGTGTTATCAGTGTTATTCTCATCCTAAATCCAAAGCAGAGCACTGTGCCAGCTACTAGGAAGAAAATTAACGCTATCCCAGCTGAAACCAGGACACTTGTCTTTGGCCAAATTGATCGCATGTCCATTGAACTTTAAAGGCAGTCTTCAAATATCTATGTAGAATAGTCCATGATTAAAAAAGCAAGTGAAGAGTGAAAACCCTGAGAAGTATCACTAAAACTGCATGTACCGTTGAGAGAATGAGATGATGTGGAAATTGATTTTCAGTGTAACAGAGGTAGAAGTCAGTAACATTAGAGGCCAAGTGAAAAAATGTGAGCTGACTGTGGTGTGCCTGCCCTGGACCATGCTCTTTGCCAGCCAGAGATGGGGGACCCGAGGAAGGTGCCAGCTTGAGCCCGAGTAGCACCACTGCCTTTGTTCTGGGACACCAGTCAGAGACACTGCGCTTCCCGAGGTTTGATCCTGCAGGCTTTCCTCACTGCAGTGATGTGCTGGGTGTTAGGAGATGGGGTCCTGTTACCCACAAAACTCTAAACAACTGTGATTATGTTTGAAATGTGATCCGTAAAGCGGTTTTATGTTAGAGAGCATCTTAGGAATTAGCTTGGGTTTTGTGATGAAAGTGTCTCTAGGGAAATGGACTGAATTACAATCTTAGGTTTCAGATTTTTCTCTTTATAGAAAACCACATTCGTTTTTTCTGTTTTCCCCTTCTCTCATTCAGGGCAGAGCTTGCTAAGATAATGCGCACAAGAGCAAAGGAAATTGAGGTGAAATTGCTTTTGTTTGCAATTCAGAGGACAACCAACTTTGAAGGACTTCTGGCTAAACGCTTCTCAGGTTGCACTCTGGCTGATGGGACAGTGGTAAGGGGGTTTCTAAAGAGCAACCCTTTAGTCCACAGCTTCTTTGGGAGAAAAAAGGCCCCTCTCACACATAGCTATGGTAATGGGAGACTGTAAAAAGCGTCACCTACAGCCTCCTCTTGCACTGGCAGGTTAGAGCGTTTAGTGTGGCTGTGCTTAGTGGGTTGTCATTGGGAAGGTGATTCTTGATCTTGCAGAGTGTGGTAGAGAGGATGACAGAGGGCTCACAAGAAGGCAAGTACACAGATTTGTGTACTTTTTTGGTTTTCCTGGGCCCTGTGCTGTTTGCAGCTGAAGCCACATTGCTGTGGAGAACCACAAAGTAATTATGGCATGGTGACTGCGTTATAATGTTTGTTCTCTGCATGTCAATGACACATTAGAACTACAAGTCCCCTCTTCTCTTAATTTCTAGTTACCACACGTTCACCGCATGGTACTGTCTTTCAATCCCACATTGTCTGTTGGGTTAGTCTTACTTGCAGGGGCGTTGGTAGGTTCTGCTTTTCAGTGTGACATTTGGTAGATTGTAAAGGCAGAGCCAAGAGAAACAACTCAGTGAATATCTCTGGGGTCATCTCTGTGCTTTTTCTGTGTGAAATCTCAGCCAAGAGCTCTGCCAGCCAAGTGCCCTGGGAGCACAGAGTCCACGTGTGGCTCGGAAGCCACTGGTTTCAGGTTGGCTTCTCTGTCCAGCTGGTGTCCTGAAGCCTACTTGGATGTGATAATTCAGCCTGCAAGGCAAGCCTGCTGGACCTGTTTGTAATTTGCTGTGGATCAGTAGGTGCCGCTAATTAAAAAGGGAAGCCCTGTAAGGTTTTCCTCCTGGCTGAATTTAGATCTCAAGAATATGGCTTTATTTTTCTGACAAATTTCATACGAAATTTGCAGCTTTAATTAAATTGGCTTCACTGGGTTGTTATCCCTTTGGAGAAGGTAGGCACAGAAGCTGTTATAACTGAGAAAAACGGGAGGGGAGGGTGTGGCTTGAAATAAAAGAAAATCCTCTCTGTTCTCCTTTCTGAGCTGCCCAGAGGCTATGACACACAAAATGTTTTATACACAAAACGAAGGGCATAATTATAAACAGCTATCTGGGCAGTGCACAGCGGGGACGCGCAATCTGATGGGAGCAGTAATGCAGGATTTACTGCGGCAACAGAGTTTTCAGGGCCTGCTGACATGGGTCCTCCCGGTGGAGACCACGTGCTTCGGAGTGTCTGGTTTGAGAGAGTGGAAATCTGGCGCTGGTCAAAATGCCCCTTCCAGGGACGATTCAGGCAGAGCGGGTGAGCGTGGGTGCAAGAAGAGCAGGCGATGAGAGGGTGCTGAAGATGAAGTGCGCTGGTGGAGGGATGGAGAGGGAACCGGACTCTAGCCCTGTAGTAGGCGGGAGAGTGCTCTGACCTTGATGGAGAGGCACCACCCGGCACTCTGCAGTCACCTGGGAGAAGACAAACTGCTGTACAGTGCTCTGAAGGGCTTAGGAAAGCAAAACATGGATGCAGCTGTGTGCCAGAGGGGACAAGCCAGACGGTTCTCTAAGGAACATCCTCTTTTTCAGCAGAAGAAGCCAGAAGTGCCACCTCCTTCCACCAACCCGTTTCTGGAGGATGAAACTGGGGCAGAGACAGATGAGATTGTGATCGAGAAAAGCGATACGGACAAAGTAAGTCTTTGAAGTTCTCCAGTTGTTAGTGAGGCAGTCTCTGTGTCAAAATCCCTGGTGGTGCCCAAGCTTTTCCCGTCACACTGATTTGAAAGGTCTGTTTTCACAGCAATTAATTTAGCACAGTTTTGATCCTCTGTGCAGCATACAGGCTCCCAGTACGGCCGTGGTCTGCTCTGGCTCACTTCACTGAAACCAAAGCAATCTTTATTTCAGTTAATAGTGCGGAGACAATCCTGCCACGTGAGAGTGAGTTGGATTCTGTCTAGTCCATGCAGGAACAGCTCAAAAGTAACTACAGGATTTCTGTCAAAGAAAGATGAACTAGAATAGTTGGGTTTTCAGATCCCAGAAGAAGCTCCCACTACAAGCAGTTGCGTATTTTGACTTGTCAGCCAAGCAAACTATGCCTGGAGTCACGAGGCCACTCATTGAACTTTCAAGTGACACTTTAGATTTTCACTCCAAACATACTACTTCTGGGATTTTTATCTCTATAGTGCTTTTCATCCATTACCTCTGCAAAGCAGGCAACACCTAACCACTTGTAAAAGCACTGGGTTTCCAAAGCCCTCTGCAAACATTAAAGGAGTGAATAGTAAACGCAATTGTTTTAATTGGCACCAATATCAAAGCCTGTAAACCCCATATTTTTTACTCACCAGATGGACATTTTCTAAGTGTTCAGTTGTAAGTTGCTTGGGGAAGGTACTACCTTCTCTTTGTTCGGTGAGTTTACAGCCCTGATGGATGACCAGGGCCATAGGACGTAGGGCCAGCACAGTTTGGTGCCCTGCATCCCCTCCAGTTTTTCACATGAGGAGGGCAGCCCTCTGCCTTCCACACACAGTAGAAGTCCTGAAACAGAATGATTAACCAAAGTTTTGCTCTTTCCATGAAAATACAACTTGGACAGTTGGTGCTGAGGCTGAGGGAACTGAGGTTGTTTAGCCTGGAAAAAAGGAGACTCAGGGGAAACCTTACTGCTCTCTACAACCACCTGAAAGGAGGTTGTAGTGAGGTGGATGTCAGTCTCTTCTGCCAAGTAACAAGTGATAACAACAAGAGGAAATGGCCTCAAGTTGCACCGAAAGGGTTGTCAGGCACTGGAACAGGCTGCCCAGGGAAGCGGTTGAGTCCCCGTCCCTGGAGGTATTCAAATATGTGTAGATGTGGTGCTTAGGGAAATGATTTAGTGGTGGACTTGGCAGTGTTAGGTTAATGGTTGGACTTGATGATCTTAAGGGTCTTCTCCAACCTAAACGATTCTATGATTCTGTTGGCTGGACTTTATCAGTGATCTGGAAGACAGAGATTTGGAACTTGGGGAGACACGTGTGTGGTGTATTTTTTGTGAAGAGCTTGCTTTGCCCTATCTGTAATGGCTGGGAGAAGGTTGGCTCTGCTGTGCAGTGTTGGGATGAGAGGATATCATTGGAGAAGTCAGTGGTGCTAGAAGGCAGGTGAAGAGATAATTGCAATAATTAGGCTGCTTAGGGCTGGTTTTATTGAACAGTAGGAAGCACTGCCCTGGCCAGAAGCAGTTCAAGTGCTTCTGAGAAAGGAACTGCTCTGCTCCCTGTAGATGGGGAGGTTGGTACGAAGCCATCTGTTGAGCTATCCCTTGAAATGCTGTTTGTGGCGACGTTGCCCTCTCTTCCTGGGTATGCCCTGTGTTAGTGTTCACAACACAGCGCTGGACTGTGCTGCAAGGGTTGCTGCCCCACAGGCTCCTGTCTGCCAAATGGGCTCCAGTATTTCGGTTTCAAAGCACAAACAGCTGGTGGTTAGTGCTGGTGAGTTCGTGTTGGAGGTCTTATCTTCTGCTGTGACTAGCTGAAGAAGAGAAGGGGCAGGAAGTTGAAGATGAAGAGTTTTTAGTGATAGTGCTCTTCCAAGACACTAGTCCTGAGAATTCAAGACACTTGGAGTGTAAGAGGGAGCACAAGAGTTGGGGGGGTGGGGAAATACATGTTAAAAAAGAACCTCTTTTAGTGATCCTAGCAGTTTGATTTAATCTGTTTACTTTGGATAGTAATGAAAGGAAACTGGGCCAGCTGCAGACCTCCTTACTGTGACAACAGTAACCTTTTATTATTTCCATCAAACTCAAGGAGGAAATAGCTTAAACATCTGCAGCTTTTGGACAGGATTGCACACTCAGAAATACAGCTTCACTGCTACTGTTAAAAGATTTAGTATTCTCTCCACCAGACATGCTGGGAGCAGCATGATGCAAAGACACACGCGCACACACAGAAAACCAGTCCTGCATTAGGAGTTGGCTCTTCCAGCCTGGTAAATCATAAACATCGTGAATCTGCAACCTTGTGTTGGCGCTGCCATCCTGGAGACTTGGCTACTGGAAGGTTTCTGTAATTACCACCTATTGTTTTCCTCCCGGCTCCGATGAGCGTGTGCATCCGGCAGAGATGGGCAGGCACTGGCAAAGGGGCTGGGGCGAAGAATGCTGGGTAGTGGCTCTCTCCCAAAGCTGTAAAACTTACATTCTTCAGTCATGCTCTTAGTGAGAAGGTTAATGAAGCCAGTCTCAATGAGGTGGTCTGGCCTCCATGAACCGTTTGCTTGCTTTAGGTTTGCAGCCATATGCTAGTATTCATTATGTCTTTGAGTCTTAATTATTTCTGAGAAATGCTTGCCTTGTCTTTCTTTGCTATTTCTGCAAATGACTTTTTGCTACCTCCTCTGTCATTTAGGAGAGTATGTCCTTCAGGCTCTCTTGTTTTGCTTTTCTTATGCTAAAAAAAATTTCAACTGGAAAAATTCATATCTTCATTGGCTGGGAGCTGATCCTGGCTTTTTGCAGAGAGAGAGGCAAGAATTCCATTCCAGAGTCGCTGCAGCCCTCTTTGCAGGCAGTGAAAAATTGTCAGCGTGCTGGCAAGCAACAAGAAAAATTGTCTATCAGTAAAAAAAAATAAAATCTAGCTGTCAGGCAAAGATGAGCTTAAAGGCCCTGCCCAGGCTGGTACTTAAACATGCACAAATTTAAGTTTATGAGCAGTCCCAGTGGCTTCAGTGAGATGTGCTTGGCCACTGCGTAGAGTGCAGTACTAAACTAAAATGAGAGTAAACCAGATGATTCCCAAATGGCATATGTGCTTAATGTGCTAAATGTGATTTTCAAATAGAAGTCTTTGCATCCCCACAAACATGTTTCACAGTGAAAGCAGTCCTGTAATGTTGCCTGTATAATTCTAGCTCCTCCAGTAATTATGTTCTGTTTATCTAAATAAATTTCATCCAGATTAAGTCTGTAACTGTGAGTTGTTATCCTTAATGTTCTAAAATGTAGGGATTTTTCAACGTTGCTTCCAAATAACTGCTGCATTTCATTTCAGAGGCGACTAGTAGAGTCTTGTTACTGTTTGAAGAGTTCAGCTAGGTTTTATTTACAAAATTCATTAAAGTGCTTCTACTGAAATATGTTTTCATGGAGCAACCTTCTCTTTAAGGATAAGAATATTTTACAAGTAAAAAGATAGTTCCTTGGAATACTAACAACTCTGGGAGAGCAAGGGAAGACTTGGACGTACTGACGCTGTAAATAATGTTGATTACAAGCCTTTGATTATTTGACAGCAAATTTGTGTGTTTTAATATTTCTAAAGACTTAGATACTTCTGCGCCGTTGCGTTACTGTTTCTTCTAGGTCTTACAGCGCAGGTTTGAAACCAACACTCTAAATGTTTCTTACAGCCAAAGAAGCCAAAGGTCCCTGACAATCCTTTTCATGGCATTGTTTCCAAGTGTTTTGAGCCTCACCTTTATGTGTATATCGAGTCCCAGGACAAGTGAGTAACCAGCATGCTCTTTTGGGTTTGTTTGCTTTTGAATGTGCATTACAGTTGGATTGTACTAGATTCTGTACTCAAGCTGCAGAAAATTAATTTCTTGAAAGTCTGCTTTCTGATTCTGTCAGGAACGATACTACTCATGGTTCAAGAGAATTAAAATCAGTGGGACCTTTGCGTGGGCAAAAAATGAGTGTTCAGAGGGCTGTGGTTGTTGGTTTCATCTGTAATTGCAAAGGCCTGCAGGAATGATGCCCACTGCCTTTCTGTGGAAGAGGCTTAGTGTTTCTGAAATTGCTTCTGTTGCCTCTGCAATTCCCACTGCAGACATATGCCTGCCTTTCATCTCATGTCTTCCACAAATAGTAGGTTTGCTTTTTCCGTAAAATACATATGTGGCTTCGTGGCAGAGGAGTTTCAAGATTTGCTTTGTAGAAATAAGTTATTTGAGATCTTTAGATGAAAGCTGCTGTAGATGAGCTGGCTGTAAGATAACATTATCATCACTCACAGACCGGGGCTTTGGCAGAGGCTTTAATCCGTAGAACCCTTCTTCATCTTCCTCTTTGACTTGCAGCAAAATAACTTGAATGAAAGGAGCTTTCAGCTTAGAGCTCTGACAAGTTTTTAGAGCTCTCGCTGCACTTTCTTGTACACCTTGGTTCACACCAGGATTTAAATAACATCTCTGTAACAACTGCAGTGCCAACTGGGAGAGGAGATAGTTGAAAAAGGTTTAATACAGTCTTTTAGTGCAGGTTAGTGGCTGGAAAGGAGAAAGAGGTGCCTGCCTCATGTAACTCAGCTGCCTATGCCCTTCTGTCTTCCAAGGATTTACACAAGAGTGAGTGCATAACTCAAGACTCAGTGTCCTGATTTTGTCCAGACTCCAAGATCGCCATCTTGAAAAAGGTTTCCCATGTCCCATCAACCTTTTATGCTTAAAACAAATAAATAAATAAAACCTTGCACAATGGTCTGTCATGCTGGGTTTAGGTTCCGCTCTGCAGTATAACAAAGAGAAACAGATATTTCCCCCCGTGCCCACAGCCAGCTGAGCACTAACTTGTTGGAATATTTCTTCCCTTCTCACTGGGGGCCATTTTAATCCCCGTTTTGGTAATTCTACCCCACTGCACTCCTAGCCCTTTCAGTTGCTTTTTTTTTTTTTCCCCCCTTTTCCTTTACAATCCTGAGATGTTTTATATTAGCTTTATAGCCGCAGGCTGCAAGGAGTTCAAAGAAAAACTGCCACAGTATTCCCTATGCTGCCCCTGTCTGCCAAAAATTGCTTTCCTTTATGAATTTCTTTCTTCTTCCTCCCTTAATTGAACTTTTGAGAAATCTGTTGCTGATATCTGAAAATGAGTTGCTTAGATAATTAATTGTATGTTTGGGCTCTGAATAGTGAGAGTAGCGTGTCAGTTTTGTTCATCATTGCCTTAAGTCTGTGGCAGAAAGCAGCCTGGACCTTCTCTCCTGAAAAATTGTTTCCATACCCATTTAAAGAAACACAGTGCCAAAATCTGTAGCAATTTAAGAGGAGACACCTGAAGGAAAGACTTTAAAGACGCTGCTCTCCACCCTTAGCTGCAGTGTAAATATCGGATTTCTTAACAGCGAAGCAGATTTCATTTCTGCCCCTCTGGGATATGTGTCTTTAGCTCTTCTTTGTAGTCTGTTGGAGTAACGGGAGAGTACGTGTGTGAGCTAAGCCATTCCGATGGAGTAAAGGAAGAGCTCTGTCAGGTCTGCAGTGTTGAGAGTATGCAGGGTTGTGGTTAAGTGTACTAAAATGTACGTGTGCGTTCAGATTGTCCGCAAAAGTGGCACTTTCTCTTTGTGGTGTGTGTTTGTGGCCTCATGAGTGAAGGGGCTTCCAAAACATCCAGTCCATGGAACCTATCCTGCGAGTGGTCCTGGTGTCTGAATGCCATTGCCCTTCCCCAGTGCCCAACAGATACCAGCTCTTCATATCACTGAGCAGAGTGACTTACGAAGCACTGCGCTCTTCTCTCATGCTGCTGAGGAGTTGCCTAGTTCATTTCATGATTGCCAGAGATGCAGAAAAAACACTGAATAGGTTGAGTGAAAGAAAAAAGGGTGAGGAATATAGGAATGAAAGGATTTAGGAACCAAAATAAAATTCTCTTTACAAGATTTAATTTCATATTTTCTCTTTGAGAGTTCTTGCTCCCAGTAAGTATGCTACTGTTAGGAAATACCGCATCTGTGCTACCAGAGAATTTGCTTTGAGCTTTTTAGTGGAGAAAATATAGAGAAAATGTTCATTTTCTGTAGCTCTCCTACCTTCTTCATGTTTCATCTGCTAGGAGCTTTTTCTGCCAAATTCTGTGTGCTCCCACTGTACCACACGAAGGTTGTTAGCCTTCATATTGTATTTGGGCCAACTGAGACTAATGTGAAAGTTTGATTGACATCAGCTGAAGTGTGCATTAATAATATATTAGTTCCCTTAGTGCACAATATCCTGATGTTTTGCTTGTATCAATCCCACGCTGAAGTAAGAGCAGTCCTCATGGCCTGCCTTTGATGGGCAGTTTGTCCAGGTTAGGATCAGGGCAAGCGTGAAGCTCTAGTGCTGCTCTCCCAGCTATTTTGGACAGCTGCATTTGCTCCTGCATCCCAGTTGACAAGACCTTAGGGGACCAGGAAAATGTAGATACATTTCACTTTGCCTCAGAGAAGAGGAGAACATGTGGAGTAAGCATAAAGAAACAAAAGCCATTGACGTTCCTCACTGCGTCTTGAGACTGAGAGAATGAAATAAAAAAAAAAAAAAAAGTGGCTGGTGAATGCTAAGAAAGCTCCACTTTGTTGCCCAGATGGAGCAAAGTGCAGATGCAGAGGTGGAAATGCAGCTGTTTAATTTAGAGGGACTTTTGACAAGGAGCAAGCCGTGTCCGCTTTACTTGAGAACCTGAAGGAATGCTGCAGCTCGCAGCACGTGTGAGCCCTCCTGCAGCAGCCATCTGTTTGGCTCTCCTACGGCTACGGGGGGAGGTATATTTTGCTTCACTGTGGTCCACTACAATCAATGCTTCGGTTCAGCATTCAATTCCTCGTGCCAGTGTAGAGATTTATCACAGCAGTTGAGCAGCCTGATGTTTTTACTGTTCTTGTAACAAAGCTAAGGAACTGTGTGTGTGTGTGGAATCAGAGCTATGTAAAGCACTGGAAGCAGCAAGCAATAAGCATGAAAAAGGGGCTACTTGCCTTTGCAGTAGCCTACGAGCCTAGCTTAAGCCAAAGAGCCTTGCTTCGTGATTTAAAGCCCTGATATTGCGAGCGTATTTCTGTAGATTAGTTTGGCCCAGCAGATCATCCACAGCAGGAGCTCATCCGTCTTGGTGCAGCAATCTAAGTTTATCAGGGAAGAGCCAGATCACCTTTTCCATTTGTGCAGCGTTTTGAATTCTTTGGTAAACTGGAATCAGAGTGGTTTTTCTCTTTCACAAGACGAAAAGAAAGAAAGGACAGAAACTGGGGAGAAGTTTTCGTCGTTGGCAGGTTTTTTCCCCTTTCATTGGCCGAGGTAAGTGAGAATGTGCTGGAGTCTCAGCCACTGTGCTGGTGGTAAGGCCATACCCGTCCCGGGAGACCCCAATGCAGTCTCATTGCATGAACTCTTGTTTTGTGCTGGGTGCCCTGTGAGCTGGCCTAAGAGTAGGAGAAGGTTTGAGGTTGAAACTCTTTGACAGGCTTTTAAAGAAGAGTTCTCGTTTCTATGGACAGCATTGCAATTCTGTTAAATAAGTCTGTTCGTGAAAAATATTATACATTAACTGTAAAATAATGCCTTTTTTTTTTTTTTCTTAAATGATTGTTCAGTTTCTTGTGGGAGTTACAGTTCAGGTTCTTTCTTCTGCCATTCTCCTTCTAAGGATTTGGCTTTCTGCTTGGGTACCCTGGCTTGTGGCACGGCACAGCTGTTGCACCCTCAGCAGTGAGAGGGTTGAAAGCTGTGCTGTGGGAAGGGGAGAGCTGGGGGAAGTGGAGCCAAGACCGTAGTGGAAATGGGAGTTTAAAATGCAGGGACTTCACAACTCCTTTTGGTCAGCGGAGTGCCACTCTGTCATCTGAAACTTCTATATGTTCCTCAAAAGCCAAACTTCCTCATGGAAGTTTGCATGTATTTCTGTGTCTGGGGGAGGAGGTTTATTGCTGTAATTGAGTTTGTCTGGCAAAGGTTACTCCACTTAGCTGAGCTCCGGTGTCAGGAGGGCTGGTCTTTGTTCCTGACACAGATGTGCTGTCTCTGGAGGAGTAGGACCAGAGGAACTCCCCAAGATCAGAAGACTTCTTTGGTCCTGTATTGATGGTTCTGGCCCTCTGCCATGCTAAAAAGCACTTTTGTCATGATGTGAAATGGTGGAGCGAAGTTTATTGTTGCCTAAAGACCAAAATATTTGAGTAAGGACCAGGTTATAATGAATCACTGGAGACAATAGGAGGGCTTGTTGTGCTTTTAAAAAGAGTTTAAGTAGGAAGTGCACTTTGCGCTCATGCTAAATAAAACTTATTTAAAGGATGTGTGAAGTTGTGCAAAACCAGGTGGTATCCAAATGGGACCAAGAAATGGCACATGGCACACCATTTTGAGCGCATCCCTTTAAAAGCCATATTCCCCCAGGTCTGCTCCGGAGGCCACTGATACGGGAAGCCTGACTTACTTTTGCCGGTGTCAGGAATGAAACTTGAGCATATGCTTTATGCACTTGCATCAAATGTGCTGAACCCAGTCCTGGCAGACTTGTGAGTTTTCATATGTGACTGGAGAACAGATTGAAGCTGCCACTAAAACTCTTGAGAACAAAAGGTCGTTACTCATCGGTCCAGTCCGCAGTATTGTATGACCTTTGTGCTGAGAAGGTGGAGATAAGAAAGGGCTGGAATACCTAACTGCTAAAATGGGAATGTGTTTGCTGGTGTCACAAGACAGGGCGTCTGGTTTTAAGCATTAGTCTCTCTCTTCCCTCCGTTTCCTCCCCCAACATACTGAAATATCTTTCTGTTGTTCCCCCGCGTCAGAAATCTCGGCGAACTGATTGACAGGTTTGTGGCTGACTTCAAGGCTCAAGGTCCCCCCAAGCCCAACGTGGACGAAGGAGGAGCTGTCCTGCCCAGCTGTGCCGACCTCTTTGTGTATTACAAGAAGTGCATGGTGCAGTGCTCCCAGCTCAGCACAGGCGAGCCGATGATAGCCTTGACCACCATATTCCAGAAGTACCTTCGGGAATACGCCTGGAAAATTCTGTCTGGAAACCTGCCCAAGTGAGTTTTGCTTCCCAAATGCTGCAGCGCTGTCTGGTGAGACATTCCAGTGAGGAGCAGATGCTTTGTAAAGATAAGTAATAAATACATACTTGTGAACACTTTATGTTTCACAGTGAAAGAAACCATGTAGCAGCAATATGACTACATTTACCTCACGATTTTCTCCAAAGTTCAGTTTGCTGCGCTGAGAAACAAATGGACAGTCACAGCATTGTTTTTCTTTTAAGGGCCCCTGGAGGATAGCTTCATATTTGGCTTTGATTAGCAGTCAGATTTATAGTTTCTTGAAGTTCCTTTTGGAATGCCAGCCCAAGGCTCTTCAGAGAGGTCTGGCTTTCAGAACTGCACTCACCCTTCCGCTTGGGTAACAAAGTCATACTGCGATTCTTAGCTGCCTTAGCTCAATATTATACATCTAATAATTTGTAATGAAGGTGGTTTATTTCTGTGCTGCTAAAGTGCTTACCTGTAACTCCCTCTACTCTGTAACTTTTTATATATGCATAAAATATGTAGATGTAAATCCAGTGAAAAGAAAGGAAATCATTATGGGTTTACACCAAACGTACAGGCTAAAGGAGCTCCTTGAGATATTGCCAACCTTAACTACAGATAATTTTGTATGCTGTTTACCATCTTCAGTTTGTTTCCCTTGTAAACTTGGGAGCAGAAGAATGAATTTCTGAAACCAGTAAAATCTTTTACAGATGGAAGGGGAGAGGGTTACATCCAGACAAGTGGAAAGATAAATTTAATGTGCATTCTCCATCAGACCTCAGTTGCATTCTTTATACACATTTTTTTTGTGTGCTCCATTTTTGCTGTCCAAGATAAATATCACTGTCCTATTTTTTTAATGGATTTGGATTATAAAGAGTTGAGAGGTAGGGAATTTCCTGAGTCTAAACTGTTCTGAGTCTTTCTTTGTTGATACACAGCCGTTAATCACTGGAAGACGGTGGAAAGAAGCAGCATCTTCTATAATTTACTGTGTTGCTATTATCAGTTTTTAAAATGGATTACCAAAGTTTCAAATGCATGTCGACATCTGTTTAGCACAGAAAAAATAACTATGACAAGCTGGCTGATAGTTACTGAGATTTTTCTGTAATCTTTAATTAGATTTTGAGTAACTGGCAGTGAAGGTGAAGGTAGCTGGGGAAAGCGGTATTCCACTTACATCCGAACCTACCATGTTGTGAATGAGTGACTTGTCCTTTGCCTGAAGACTTGATACCGAGTTCTGTTTGTCTTTCTAAAAGATATCCCTTAGCCAAAATAGCAGTTGTGGGTTTGATGTAGAATGACACTCACCTGTGATGCACAGGACATTGGACTTTGTGGTCATAAGGGCTTTTAATGGCATTGAACTCTAGTGGTTAGTTTGCAGTGTGTGTTTCTGTACACCTGAAAGCCTTACCAGTTTTGTCTTTTTTTTTTTTTTTTTTTCCCCAGGACAACTAGCAGCAGTGGTGGGCTCACCATCACTAGTTTGCTGAAAGAAAAGGAAGGCTCTGAAGTGGCTAAGTTTACTTTAGAAGAACTCTGCCTCATTTGCAGCATCCTTAGTACTGCAGAGTACTGCTTGGCAACCACCCAGCAGGTGAGCTTTCCTCTACAGCACCTCTGCGAAAGCACCCAGCAGCAGCCCCTCTTCTGCCACGAGATGCTGTGCTGCTCCCCCTGCAGGGATGGGCTGCTGTGGAGACTGGAAGAGTCAGGAGTGCTAACATATCCGTAGTAGTGTCTGCTCCACATAGCATCCTGTTGATTATTGAGCTCTACAGTATTAAATCTATATTTCAAAGAAAGAAACGTATTGATTTTGCTGGTTTTTACCTGAGAAAAGTCATTTGCTTGTAATCCTGCTTTGCAGCATCAGTTTTGGATGCTATCCTTTTATACTTGTTACGTAATTGGTTTTGGATTGGGAACCAAATTTTTCGTTTAAAAAAAAAAAAAAAAGACTCTTCTCGTGGTTCATGATCTCCCTTTTATAAAACCAAGAAAACCAGTAATTCAGAATAGGTTTGGGAAAATGCTTGCATGAAATATTGGGGCAAGGTGGAGTGAAGAGAGAAGGTATTTATGCCAATATCTTTGCAGTCACAGTGCCCCTTACATTCAGGTGCTTTCAAAATGCCGTAGGTTAGTAGATGAGCTGTGATCTTTGGCCGTATCAAGGCCTCTCCACCAGTCAAACTGGCAATCCTCCTCCTCTGCAGTTTGGGCACAGACAGGGTGTTGGAAAACATCTTTATTAGCAGGGCAGGTGCCACAGTGTTAAGCTAAGTACATCAGCGTGTCGTGCTAGAGTTACATATGTGACCTTGGAGGTTGCTACTTTGAGGACACAGTGCCACCGTAGGCCGTCCTGGCAGATCAGGATGTCTAGGGTGTCCAACAAGGAGAGATTTCTATTGTTCCTGGGCTGAGTTGTGGATATAATCTGGGCACAAATTAGGTTTTAAGCAGCTGACTTTTCCAGGCCAGAAGTTTTCAAGACTGGTCGTTTCAAGTAAGAAGTCTGATCTTCCTGTTGCTTGTTTTGTTTCCTAACAGTTGGAAGAGAAACTCAAAGAAAAAGTGGATGCAAGTCTAGTGGAGAGGATCAACCTGACGGGAGAGATGGACACTTTCAGCATGTATGTTCAGCAAATGCATCCTCCCAGAATAGCTCAAACATCCTAGTTTGTCAGCCAGATGGTGCTGGAGTAATACAAGCCCAAGATCCCAGTGTCGTAGGGCCCGGCCAGCAGTGGGACCCACCCAGATACAGGGCCTAGGCATAGGCATTTCCCTGGTGAGGGAATGGTCATCCTTTGGCTAGTCCAAGAGCAGCAGTAGTACAGACGGCAGATGTAGTTGTTCCCCATCGTCCTAGCCAAAGGAACAAGAGCACTGGAAAGGGGAAAGGAAACAGTGAGTTTCCATCTGAAACATCGTTTGCATCTTGGCAGCTCTGTGAGGTGGCTGTTACATTTCAAGAAAGGAAGCTATTTTGGTACATTCCTTCCTGCTTTAAATTCCCACTGTTAATCAGCGGCCTTGTCAGTATGATCAAACCCCATTTCAGATGACATAAAGGACTGATCCAATCTTATATTTGGGGATTATAATTGAGAGAAGATTATCATTCATTAAAATAACTTTTCATGTAACAATGCTAAAAATACTCCCCTCTAACATCCTCTCCTCTCTGCCACTGACAAACAGATTGAATATTTTTGAGAGAAGGAAATCGAGGCAAAAAAATAATTGTTCTGCCTCACAAAGAAAACCTTGGCAAAGTTGGGAAAATAATCCCTATCACCAGCTCCTCTTCTCCCTAAAACTAAGATTCAGCCTGGATAGCAGTAAGATTTTTTTCAGAAGACTTCCTTCCTGTGATTCCTCCTCTCTTCCTCCAGTGGGCAGGATCCCACTGAATCTCCATCCAGGTATTTCACATGGTCTCAGGCTCTGTTCCAGGCTGCAGAGACTCCTTTCCCTTTAGATATTTCTCAGACCTTTTTAAGAGTGAATCCCTGACCGAGAGCTGGGGTGGTTTTGTCCGCTAAGCCAAAGCAAGCAAGGTGGCTGGGGACTAGAAATAAAATATGCCACGTGGTGGGATTTTCTTAACATGGACAAGTCAAGGGCGAGTTTTGCGTTTTCTCGTGACCTGTCCAGCAGGACTCGGCTGCCTTGAGTCGCTGCTCAGTTTTCATGGTCGCTGCCTCACAAGGTGGTTGGTGGTAGGCGGCCAATATGATGTGTTTTGGAAATTGTTTAAATGTATAGTTCACGTTTGCCGTTTTGGACAGCTTTAAAGTTAAACTGACAGGCCTGATATATCTTGTAACAAAGGCTTTTTAATTGACTTTCAGTCTGTTCCAGTATAGCACTTTCGTCCAGTCTTCTGTCAGTGTAAGTCATAGCTATAAACCTCTCTCTGGCGTTGGCTCATTCAACATCAAACAAGTTGTTTCTTCTGGGATTTGATGTCTTGTTAGGCATGGTCATAAAGAAAGTGATAAAACGTTGCTGCTTACACACCCTGGAAAGTGTTTCCTCCTTCGCAGAAAGGAGAGTGCAAAACCCCTCCAAATGTGTATGAAGCGATCGATTTGGCGGGGGGGGGGGGGGG
>VZTL01038668.1:35724-69711 GCA_013400535.1 Scopus umbretta
GTTACCCCTGGGGTGGCTAAGCATTTTCTTTAGGAAATACGGGAAAGATAGTGAGCTCTTGTTGAAGCTCAACAGAAGGAAAATTACTGTTGTGTAAATCCAGAAACCCATGATTCCCACCCCCCTGCACTATTGAGCTGTTGTGAAATGATGGGCAGCATTCAGAGACCTCTTGAAGGTCTGAAGTGTTGAGCTTACCAGGCTCTCTGTTAGAACCATACTGCTCATTTATGGCCTCGGCTTCCCTGCCTACCAGCTTCTGTCTGTCTGTCAGGGATTGTATGGGCATTCATTAACTGCCACTGAAGTACTGTTACATGCTGCCTGGGGCAAAGGTTTGAAGTGGCTTCTTAGCAGGACCAGGATCCCAACTGTCTTGGTGCGTCATGATGTTTTGCGTTTGCAACACGCTTCTGGCTGCACCGTTACCCCTCTTACAGCAAGTGTATTTATTTTGAAGTGTAGAAAAGTAGGTTTCTCTCCCTATTTTTGCAATCTTGTGGTTTTCAGGCGAGAACCTGTACTTGGTGACGCAGCTTCAGACAGACTCCTGACGTGGAGACTAGTGATGACGTCACTTTCCTTCCACCGAGAGAGTTGCGTTTCATTTTGGTGCTAAACCACAGCTCTTTCCTACAAGTCACTGCCAGCGGGTGCCCTGCAGGAGTCAGCTGTGCCCAAGAGACAGTTATTTCAGTCTGGCTCCCTTGGCATCGCTTGAGCTGGTGGTATCCCCCAAGGGAGTAAATCCTGTAGTGCCCAGCAGAAGCAGAGGCACCAGCAGAAACAGTCACAGGCTTTTTTTATCCCAATGCAAGTTTCAGATCATGTAACTTGAAGCCAACGGTCACTTCATCTCCCATATTAATTTTTCCAACTAATTTTGGATGAGTTTGCCTTTACAAACAAATTGCTCTGAAGGAACAGTCTTTTACTTGGCATCCTGTTCCAGTCTTTATGTGCTAGAGCTCTAGGAAAGGGAATAGACAACCTTTGTGGGTTGCAGTGAAGAACACCACCCAGATCCCAGCAGCAGTTGTGAGTGGGTGATACCATACCTTGATGAGGATGCTTAAAATTCTTTTGAACAGTGAACTCCAGAGTAATACCCAGAACTGCACGAAGAAGACGAGGCGGGGGAGAGATGGTTTGAGGAAGCGCTGGTCGTATTTCTCACAGATCTGCGATTCCCATCTGTGCTAGCATCATGAGAAAGAGCAAAAGTAAAATACAGTTCTTATGTATGTAATCCCGAAGTTGTAAACAGGCATCTGTGGCAGATTTAAAGTTTACACTGTTCTTAAAAACTGTACTTGCTTAGCAAAACACAGTCACTTACTACTTCTAGCAGTAGTTGTCTGTAATGCGAGTACTGGGTTACGTGCCCCTGAGGGTGGTCTGAATTGCTGCAGTGTTTCTCGGCTGTTGTTTCAGGAACAGTTGCACCTCTATGCACATCGTAATATGGTGGCATCCCGTATGTCTCCAAGCAATATCACGCTGTTTAAAAAAAAAAAAAAAAAAAAGGAGGGAGGGAAATGTGGGAAATGTGTTTGACTAATGTGTCCTTTAGTCTGGTATATGTCTCTGAGAAATTCAAACAATGGATGGCAGCAATCCTAGACATAGTGTAAATAAGACATCTGCCCTGATCTTCTTAAAAGGGAGGCACATTCAGAACTCATACAGATGTACTTTTTTAAAATCCTCTTTGCAAGTTTCTGTGAGTAGTAGAATATTGACTGTGAATAATTGGAGAGACGATAAAATGTTAGTTTTATGCCAACTGGATTAAATTTGAAGCAGTCTGGGCTTGGTACTTCGGGGTGTCTCCTCTTCCTCATGCGCGGGTGGGGGGTTACCCCATCTGACACCTTTGATCTCCAACCCCTTCTATGTGTCAAAACAGAGAAAGGTCAAGTATAAATATGTTCTCTCTGCATTAAAGCCCATTGTGTAGTTCCCCAGTGAACAGCATTGCAGAACTTCCCGACTTCTTTTAAGTACAAGTTTTAGCCATGTGTATTCACAGCATAATGTTACCTCAGCTAGTAGATGATTTTCCTGCTTTCGCAGTCAAATACGCCAGTTCTGGCACTGTGTTGCTGAGTCCTATTCTAAAACTCAGGCTTGGTTTTTTTGCAGCGTGATCTCCAACAGCATACAGCTGTTAGTGCAGGACCTGGATGCAGCCTGTGACCCTGCCCTGACTGCTATGAGCAAGGTAGGGGATGGATTTGTTTCGGGAAGCAGTAGCCTTAAGATCCATGCGGAGTTCTTGTTTGCTGTGATTCCTTGATTTTGTTGTTGACGTATCCTTTTATGCTGCCCTGAGACTTAGCCATATGTTGATTTCTTCTTGCTGTTTAGAGCAGCAATTGCTGTAGTTGTAAATACACCCTTCAATCCAAAAACTCTGATCGTTCAGGTTAGAGCTTTCATTCTTTTGCAGCGCATTAGAACACATGGATAATAAAATACTTTCTGTAAGTATCTAAGGCTTTCTCTTTCCACTCCTAATGCCAGCGAGAGTCTTTAAAACTGGGAAAACTTTTGTTAGCATGAAACTTCAAATACACCTTCTCGTTTGCTATTCTCTTTGTGTTCTTTGACAAGGAGTTTTACTAGCCTGCTTGTTTGTGGCTGCTAAATGGAGGTACTCAGAGGGTAATGATGGAATTGAGATTGAGCCTTATTGCTTCTGTGATCCTCTCGAGGACATATGGAGCCATTCCTAGAGAGGCCCATGTGATTAGAGCTTAAGGATTTTGTTGCAGTTACACTGCTGGCTTTTATACGTTTGAAATGCAGAGCTGTGTTTTCTTGCCAAAGTATTGTGAAAACCCAGACTGCTTTAGACAGAGGTGAAGACAACAAAAGTGGATTGAACTATTTTTTTAATTAGAAATATTAAACATAGAGCTCCATTTTTGTAGGATCAACACACTGTCTCACTGCCATGAATTTTAATAGCTTTCTGCTTTATGATGTATTCCAGCTGTAACTAGCCCCGCCACCCCTGGCTAATATTTGAAGTGGAATGCAGCTGGTAATAGAGCTTGTACATGTTCCAAATGAAAAGAGGATTTTTTTGCCCAGTAAAATAATGCCTTTAGGAAGGGCTCAGCACTTCAGGTGTTTTGTGTGTGACATGACAGTTCCTTAGATCTCCTCCTGAGCCTACGCAGACTAGTAGTACTTGACTCGCTTAGCTCTGACTGTTTGTACCCAAGTAAGCCACAACCTTGAGAAAGCAGCAGCTGGTAGGCCATTTATTTTTGTCTTTGGAACACTGGTAAAATGCAGTGCATGTGATGGGACTGATGATATATAAACGAGCTAAGTGTTATGAAATTAGCTAAATAAATACTTGTCACTTGTGCACACATTCCACTATTTGCATCAGACAGAATTGCTTTTATGTGATTTTTACTAGACCTGGGTTTGGTGCAAGAGTTTTTTTCCTTCACCCTTCTCCTCCTTTTCCTTCAGGGCTGGGTTATTAGTCTGACAGTTGAATAAGAAATGCATATAATTATGTAAACGCAGAGTTAGTATTTGGATGTGTAAAATTTCAGTCTTTAATAAAGGAATAAAGACTCTGTGCCTGATCCATTACAGTTTTCCTGTACTGGGAAGGCGTGTCTGTCTCAAGACCCCTACTCCATTAAGGCTCTTCTTTTGTTTAGCTGCTTTTCATTTACTTCACTTGGTGTCCTCCAAGATTCAACATTCCCAGTCCTTTGTTGGAGTCTGCCTTTCTTTTTTTTTTTTTCCTTGCAAAAATGTTCAGTAACTGTAGAGGTAAATTAAGAAATACTTAAACCTCTAAACCCACTTTGGCTGCAGGCCACTTTGAGAGATTTAACGCAGAAAATGGCATTGTGAATATTGCTTTCAGCTGGGAACAGTACTCGGTTTCCCTAATTCTTTACCTTGTGTGTTCTGGAAGAAATGGTAAATGATGAGAAGGTCCCATATTAAAGAATCTGTAGGTGATAATCTTTACTCAAACTTTACAGCAGGTGTAGAATGATTAAACACAGCTGTAGGATGGGGAGCTGGGATGTGGGGTGGGAGAGGAATTTGCCCTAAACCCCTGTTGTTATATTCTGGATAACAAAGTACTGTGAATGTGTTGTACTGATCCGTAGCAGGAGCTTAAATTGCCTGGTGTGCTTTATTTTTAATTGTTAGGATGAAGGAACTGCTAATCTGCATGGGATATTTTTTCCCCAATTAAGTTTATGGATGGCACTGGGTAAGGTTTGATTTACCTGCTGAATTAAGCATCGATTTGTATGTAAAACTGTGCTTGTGAATGGGGCTGGGGGACATTTGAGTGACTCATGTCGATCGCTTGCTGGTTTTTTATATTTCGCTAAAACCTTTTGGCACAGCTGCAGTTTCCTACCTCTTTACAACTGAACGGACAACGGCAAGCGCTTGAACACGGAGCTCTAATAATCTCTCCGATACATACAAGGAAAGCCCCAAGAGCAGAGCAATCGGAGCTGCCAGCTGCTAATTAAAAGTCAGCACGAGTGCATTTTAACCGTCAAGCAAAACAAGGTGCAGCATGCAACAGTGCAAACCAGAACTTGTGTCAGAAAACAGTGGAGGCAGTTTCAAAGGCAGCAATATCTGCCGCCTGCAGCACCCCCTGGCTCTCCTCTCCCCTCCCACCTCTTCCCGCAGGAGGGACGTGAGGTCAAGGGAGAAGGTGCTGGCCCGGTGGTTATGGCTGCTCCCTGTGCCCAGTCTGGAGCCTGTAACGATAAGCCGGCGGTGGGATGCTACTGAGCACAGGGAGACTTGGGAGACTGATTCATCCTCCATGAAATCACAGAGCAACCCCTTTGGCTAGAGACCCATATCAGTGCTGGACATGGAGGAGGGACCTGGCGGTTCCTGGTTTGGCCCTGCCACCCCACTCCTGGCTCTCTGGGGGACACAGGGACACGTGGGGACGTGAGGACTGACAACCAGGCAGACCCAGGAGCACCCTTGAGCCCCTGCTATGCCCAGAAGGTAGCGCATCTCTTGTTATCTACCAAACCACCCCAGCTTTGCTCAGGGTTTCTCTCTTCTCCTCTCCTTTATAAGAAAGCACCCTAAAATCTTGAGGGCTCTGTGGGTTTTGTTGTAAAAACCATCTCTGAAGGTAGCACCAGGTTTTCAAACCCAGGTCCTGCCGCGTCGCCCCGTGTCCTTGCGGCACGCAGGTGCCTTTCGGCTGCTGCCGGGGTGCCCCATGTGCTGGGCTTCTCCCTTTGGCCGGAGAGCGTGAGGCCTCGCTGCTATTGTTCTTTGGGCTCGTTTTCAGCTTGTGTATGTAAACTATGTGGATATCCCAAGAAAAACATAGGACAGGGGAAAAAGATGAATAAATTTAAAATGACAGGAACAAAGCTTTACCAGAAGAGTTGGGCTCATATTTCTTTTGATGACTTTTCAGTATGTGTACTATGTCTTTCATTGCAGCTACTGAGGGTTTTTTTGGGTGAAACACACCCCCTCACACACGAGGGCTATTTTTACTGTTCATGCTTTAAAGGTTTGGTTGTAAAGTATTGCTTTTGGAATGAAGACCAACAAAATGAAAAAGCTACTGTTTTATTGTTGTTGCAATAATTCAACTTGGCAGTCCCTTCCCACTTTCTGGCTGTTCCTGCTATATGGGGATGGTCTGTTCGTTGAGGATCGCTGTCTGTTGAGAAGGGCCAGTGCTGGGAATGTGTAAGTCCGTCAGAGAGACAGGCACAAAGTATTTTCTTTGGATATGACAAGTGCCATGAGGAGCAGAAAAGCAGTTGTCTCCTTGAGCAATTTTCCAAACGAAAGTAAGGTGGAATGAAAACCCATAGAGCAGGTGCTGAGAGACGTATCCCTTCTAGCTACCCGGGTGGTGTGCGATGAGCGGGTTGAGTTTTTGTCTGTTTGGTTTACATAAAGACCACTTTGGTAGGACACGTGTAGACTGAGACACTGTGGTTTTGCAAAGAATTCAGCTTCTCTTGCCCATTAAGTCACTTAGGCTGCATGTTGTTTGGATGGAGTTGAATCAGCTGAGTTGCAGTGGACAAAGTAGCTGTAATTAAATTAAAACCAGGAATAAAAATAAAAACAACTGTACGTGCAAAATCCAGAACTTGAGAAAACAAGTTTGAGGACAAACACCCCCTCAAAAAGACAAAGCTCATCTTCTGCACGTGCCCAGGTTCCTGTCCTGATTTTGTATCCATTTTCCTCCTTGTTTCATCTCCAGCACGAGGAACAGCATCTCCGAATGGTTAGTTGGAGCATATTGCAAATACACAGTCTCTGAACAGTAGCAGAGCAAAGAGCACTTTTCTGGATGCTCGTGTTCCTCAGTGAGACTTTGTTATATACACGGGTGCTTGGCCAGGCCTTACCCAGTTAACTCTTTGGTTTTTTCACATGGCTTGTACCGTGTACTCCCAGTGTACTGCAAATGAGGCTTAGAGAAAGTCAAGGGAGTCGCACATCTGGCTCACGGGGGCTGTTCTGTTGCATTTCTGCTGTCGGTAAATGAAAACAAAATGGGAGGTTGAGTAACTCATCTTGTTTTGTATTTTTGTATGTGTGTTGGGGATGAGCTGAAGCTGGCATCCTGGCTTGTACACCAGAAGTGTTTTCAGTGTGAGCTACGCTGGTGGAGAGTGCTTTGGACTTTAAGACTATTTCTACCTCTTCCATCTATCTGTCATCAGTCTCACCAGTATTAAAGTCTTGGCTGCCATACAGGAATCCAGACTTTGC
Source organism: Scopus umbretta (assembly GCA_013400535.1). Classification (NCBI taxonomy): domain Eukaryota; kingdom Metazoa; phylum Chordata; class Aves; order Pelecaniformes; family Scopidae; genus Scopus; species Scopus umbretta. The sequence goes on from VZTL01038668.1 coordinate 42,508, forward strand.
AAGCTTGCAGATATTTTCTCAAATGCCTGTAATCAGGATTTATATGGGCACTTCATCCCAGCAAACTGGAAACTGTTAAATATTAAGGCAGCCTGGCGTGCTCCAAAAGCCTTTTTAATCCTAGTGGTCCCCATTTGTGTCGGTTACTGGTCACAATCTCTCTCTGCCGTGGTGCAAAGAGGGCCATTCTGCGTTTTCTTTGTATCTTGTTGTGGAAGAGTTTTGCTTAATCAGTATAGTGACGAAGAACTTGACCTTGGTGGTGAATTGCAGAGGCAATCTCTTGATGATTCCTTAGAGATCTTTTGACAGGAAGTTTGTACAGTTTTCATTACCTGTTGCTTGAACTCTAATGATTTAAACAGTCTTTTTGGTTGTTTTTTCCCCTTTGTGCAGATGCAGTGGCAGAACGTGGAGCATGTTGGTGACCAGAGTCCTTATGTCACCTCAGTGATTCTCCACATTAAACAGAACGTCCCCATCATCCGCGACAATCTGGCCTCCACGAGAAAATATTTCACTCAGTTCTGTATAAAATTTGCAAAGTAAGTTACCAACGCGGCACAGAATTTCTCGGGGTCTCTGGTTCTCGCTCGTCGGTTTGTACGTGATGGTCTCTTTGCCTTTAGTGTGCGGCGTCAGTGGCGCTTGGTGTCTGGGTGAAGAACCTCTCCGTGCAGGGAGAGCACAGAGGGAGGTGGAGTAGGGCAGCAAACACCAGCAGCTGCTGGCAAGGTTAAAAGATACTTCAATTTCTTGTCTCAAGTTTCCTGCTGAGGCGAGTTTTCTCAGATGTTTGTATCGATTAGTTCCTTTTCACGTGCCTAAACCATCCCATAAAATATTGTGATGATCGTTGTCCACTGTTTGCCAAGTCCAGAGGTTTGGGGGTTGGACATCTAAAAAGGGCTTTGAATGTCTGAATGTAGACACGACTCTTGCTATGGGAACCTACTTTCCTTCTAGTGGTAAGAGGCTGCGGTGCTTCCAGGTACTGAGAAATTTGGTGCATCATTTGCCTCAAAATAACTTTTACAATAGCTACTCTGATGAGTATATTCTACCTTCACAGTCTAAAAGCTAATTTTCTGTGCAAAAATAGTAAGGGAGGGGAAATATGCATTCAGATTTAGGGGGATGTGACGAGCATCTTCCTGGCAAGTCACTTAATGTTGGACAGCATGAAAGAACTGGAAGGTGAGACAGAAATTCCCCTTGCCTCTGGATTCAGGGTTGAGGGTGAGGCTCTCCAGCATCTCTTGGACATCCAAACTTCGAAGCTATGTTCCTGAAACAAAAATTCAGTTCTTTGGGAGGATACTTTGAACTCTTCCCTGCTTGCCTGTGGCCAGCTGAGCTTTGCATGCCAGCGCCCCAAGAAAAACCCTCAGGAGGACTCTGCCAGTTGTAGCTGCTGCTTTTGGTGTTGCATGTGACTGTGCTGGTAGACTTGGGAGCAGTACCATGCGTATCATGTGTCACACTAAAATACCTTAACGTTTCATTCATCTGTAGTAAGCTAATCATCCTGAAATAAACTGTATGGTCTGGCAGTTACTGTGTGGGTTTGTGACCAGAGCTTCAGGTCCTGCTTCATCAGGGAAGGATGCAGCAGGCTTTCCTGAGAACCATTAGCTTTCGCAGCAGGGAGGCCGGCCCAGGAGTTTCATCTCAGGGTACTCATTAGTTTGCATTAAGGAGCAGTTACTGATAAGTCATACTATGATGTTGCCCGTAATCACTGTTTGAAATGCTGTCTCAGTGAAAATTTATTGCACTTAAGCGTTCTATGTGGTTACGCTTGAATTTTATATTGCTAACATGGTGATAAATAAAATCTCCATTTACTCAGCTGTTCACAGCACACTCTTAATACCTCAGCCTAGCTGCCTCCCTTTTAACTTTATTGCTAAAGCACACACCAAGTAAACTCCGAATAAAATACCCAGCTCTCACATTTGAGAAAAGTTCACATCTAAGCTGAGTGCCTTCATCACAGCCTGTTCCACAGTAGAGCCCAGGCTGCAGAACTACCGCTCCATTTCAAAACCTTTTTAATACAAGTACAGCTCTGATCTACAGCACATTAAACTTAAGACACTGTCCTGAATTCACTGCACCATGGATCAGGTGTAGAACTGAAAATTTGGTTCCTGAAGCTTGTTTTTGCTGGATCGTATTTAGAGTCCTTCCAAACAACTTGGTTTTAAGTAGAACTAGCCCAGTGGTAAGGGTGGACTGACCTACTTAAAATGCTTATGACATTTTCATGCATGCAAACATTTGTATTTTTGAAGCTCTGAATTCTTAGGGAATATGCTGGCCTGCCCAATACAAATACCTGGCCTTTTGTGTGCTCCACAACGCTGAAAATCCTTTTAACAGGCATTGTGCTTCTCCGTACGTTAATGCCTGTTTCTTTTTGAACTGCCAGCCACTTCTCAGCTCTAATGGATTGTATAAAGCGCTAGTGTTGAGTTACAGGACCACAGGGGAGAAGGCATCTAAAGTCACTAAATTTAAAACTCAGGGATCTGAGCCAAGTCTGGAAGAAGAAAAATGGCCATCAGAAATTGCATCAATCCTCTAACTTAATTTGTCATTTTTGCTTTGTTTTGACCAATATGCAACCCTCGCTCCCTTGAAATAGCAAGAAGCAGCCGGCTTTCCAGGAGGCACTCACAGGCAGGGTGGGGGGCTCTGTTCTCACTGCACCTCAGCCCTTATCCTTTGAAATCAAAAACCGCAGCGGTGAAGCCATGGCTGCTACGCCGGGATGTGTTTGGGAAGTCTGTGACCTGACCTCAATGAGGAAGAGATTAGAACAGAGAGACAGGAAAAACAAACAGCCCTCCCCCTCGCCAGAAAAGTGCCTCGTCCATCACGAACAGTCAGGCACGGTGGGTAACTGCAGCAGGCATCCTTCCAGTTGCTCCGGCCTTTGCATCGTGCTTTTAGAGAGAGGAGTTAGGTGGAAGAAGATCACGATGAGGAGGCTCCTGGAGGTTTCGAGGCAGCGGGCTGAGCTAAGCCTGGGCGAGCCTGCAAGGGCTGGCCACCGCCTCGGAGGGTGGCATAAAGCAAAACCCTTCTCGGCTGCCGTGACTCAGTGACACCGGGATGCTTGGAATGATGTCCTGTGGTAGCTCGTCTCCCGTCGGACAGACAGACTGTGGCTGCATCTCTGCCTCGCTTAGCAAGGCGTTGTGTTTGATGCATCATCAGTGCAGGGGATTAGGAAAACACAGGCTTTGGCAGAGCCACTCCCGTTGGCTGGGAGCCTCTCAGATGCTGTGGTTTCTGTGCTTTAGGTTCCTAATCTGTCTTGCACTGCTTTATTTTTACACTGGGGACTTGTCTGCTTCTATGGAGGGTTTGCTGGATTCAGTTTTATAGCTGAAACTGTAAATGAATTCTGGCATCCAATCTAGCTCTGTGGATGTGCCGGGAGTAAAGGCGTGTAGAGTACAAAACCGCGTGCAGAGCATTACCATTGAATACGCACATATTATTGACATCAGGATTGCCTGCTGCATATGCTAAGAGAGCCAAGCATTGAGTCCAGCCTAGGCGAGAGACTCAAGTGAATTTTTTTCAGTTAAGTGCAACTGCTCTTGATCGTCTTTGCTAGTCCAGGAAAAAAAAGAAAAAAAAAAATACCAGAGCAGCCCTTGGATCTTATGGTTTGTCTTGTCTGTCCTGCTGGAGTTGAGAAGCTGTTTCCAATAAGGCAGCGTGAAATAGCAGGCATGTGGGGATGGAAGGTCGCTTTACTCTTCCGCGTTGATTGTGGGTGGCCATCCTAAGGGGCCTGGGAATTGTTTCATGCAAGATAGAATGCTGTCTATGGGAGACCATGTGGTTATATAGAAAAGAAGGTTTCAAAAAAGAGGGGAGGGAGATCCTTTGGCTGCCAGTCTGCCACGCTGCAGAAGGAAAGGCTCGCCCTGTTTCTCGTACACGACTTAAGCTCCGTGCCTGACCTTACGGAGCGAGGGAGAGTTGGACCTACGTGCAAGATCAAAAGGTACAATTAATCTCTTGCGCTCGTCCGCTTGTAGCAAGCTGCTGCGTCCAGAGCTGCTACCGAATGATCGTTTTAGAGGATCACCTAAGTGATCCAAGCTGTGCTTGGCACTCTCTAATTGCCCTCTGGGAATTAGTTATACACCTGAAAAGTGGACTTCTAAAACAGATAAGTTACATCTCTGCTGTAATGCTTTTGTGCAACAGGAGACAGGGCTTGTTTTCCTCCTCTTATTTATATTTTGTTGCCAAGGTTGTTTCTCTGGTGGCCAAATTCAAAGCTGTTTGGGGCAGCCCAGTAGCCGGTTCTCAGTAGTAGTTTGAAATTGTTCTCCTTGACGCCTCTCCAGGAAAAGATGATTCACTGCGAGGAGTCGTGGCTGTGTCCGAGGAAAGGGATGGGAAGGAGCCTTCGCTTGGAAGGACTTCCTTGAACCATTTCTTTCAGTTTGCTCGGCAGCTTGGCATGCTCTGTGCCTAAGTTACGCTTTTGTCATTCTTCCATGAGAAAGGGCGAAAAATAAATGTCCTGGCTTGGAAAACAGGTGGCAGGACAAACAAGGTGCTGTCCATGCTCCTTGCTTCATGGGAAGGAAACAAATGGCTTGACAGATGCAAGGGGGAAACCACCTTGAATTTAGATCATCACCATAAACGGCGCCTCATTCGAAAGGACAGAAAACAGACTGACTTACATGAACTTAGGACAGAGCCATTAAAATCTAAGACCTGCCACCAGGTCACGGACAAGGTCCTGGAAACGTGCGCTTTGTAGGCATTCAGCCAACATGTGAAAGAAGCAGCGTACATTAAAAACAAGGCAGCAAAAGGAAGACAAGAGTATGAGTGGTGTGGTCCTGACATGGAGTTTGTGTTGCTCACAGCGGCCCCCTCTCCTCGCATTCAGCTCCTGAGTTTTTCCTGGTGCTGCACCTTGGTAGAGTAGGTGGGGCAGGATCTTGTCCTGCAGGTGCTCAGCCAGTGCTTCTGCTAGAAGGGAGCTTCTGCTTCGCCACTGAAGAATGAAACTACCGCAGAGCCTAAAATCAAGAAGCAAAAAGCTGAAACCAGAGCTGATGCTCTGGAGTACATTGTCCAAGGTGACAAATATTGGGCTTCCATCCTTGCCAAATACTCCGCAGTTAAGTATATGCACCTTAGTCATTTTTCTGAGTCTGAAGTCCACGTTAGTAAAATAGGGTAATGGTGTTTTCCTTTTCACAGAACTTATTCTTGTCCTGATTGCGTTGGCCAGAAGCTTTCTGGAAGAGTGCCTTTCTGTGTGAGTGTCCAGGGCCCAGCAGACCTCCAGCCTTGGCTGGACCTCAAGTTCAGTGTGTAATATACATGTCATGGAATTACTCGTATGCAGTAAAATGTAGGTTCTGGATACAATCAAGATACTTCCACTCCATGAATAGCTATGCTAATTCTGGCATGTTGCTGTTTTTCTTATGTACAATAGTTTGTTTGCTTGTTCTTGGCCTTGTACTGTAATACTTCGTATGTGGGTTGTAGCAATTTATTTACACCGAGTATGTGTGCAACTTCTCAATTAACTTAGAGATCAGCATGGATTAAAGGAAAAGAATTGTGCCTAGCGTTGGTTGGTTGGTTAGTTAGTATACTTAATGGAGTCAGCTTGAGAACCTGGCACTTACCGTGTCTTTGTGGAAAGCCATCCTGGTTTGGTTTTGCGTGCTTTGTTACCACAGAAGACTGTATGACTCCAAATACTCACATGTAATTGTGTCATTTTTCTCTCTCTTCTCTGCAGCTCCTTCATTCCCAAGTTCATCAACCATCTCTTCAAGTGCAAACCTATTAGTATGGTGGGCGCCGAACAGGTAAGAAAAAGTAATTGCGTTGGTTGTAATAATTCATCACTTTTGGGTTCAAGAAGTTGAAGCAGGTCTTGTTAAAAAGGGGCAGAGAGCCGAGTTACTTGTCCTGAACTCTGGTACAGGCAGGACAACAGGAATACACTCTGGTACAGGGCAGAGTGGAAGCAGGTTTACAGTGATCCTGCCGCAGTTGAACCTGTCCTGGGAGAGGGATCCTAGGCATCTTCCCAAGCAGGGGAGCTCTCACGTTGTCAGTCAAAGGTAATAATAGCACAGGAACAGCAAACGCCTTGCGCACCTCTCTGAGGTGTCATGATGAGATTGTCTTCGGTGCGCTCACGCAAAGGGAAAGAGCATTGCTCGTGGCAGCAACTGTTGCAGGAAGCTCCCGTGTCCTTCTCAGAAAGACTTGTTTTTCTGTCCCATCCTTTCGCAAAAGGGGTCATCACTCAATCTCCCTCTGCTGCTACTGCACCTAGGGTTAAATTCAAGACTATTGCTTCTCTGTGCAGAAGAGTCGGGCATGGTCAACCTGTAGTTGGCGACAAGAAAACCTTACGAAAAAAACAACCACCCCGGCCCAAAGACCCAGGTGTCCAGGCAGTTTCTCAGCTCAGGTAGTTTAAACAACGAGACTTTTTTTTTTTTCTTTTGCAATTGTTGCACATAAAACACACACGGTGCTTGGTCTCGCATGACAACGTGTATGCCAAGAACAGGTTGGTTCCTACACGTTCCCTGTGTGGGCCCAGTGACGGCGGTGCTCAGTGCCACGTGCCCACGGTGGCGGCATGCCAGCTCTCAAGCAGAGCGACACCGGATCCTCGCCGGGACTGCGCACGCTGCTCCCAGGTGCTGGCTCCTTCCTCTCTGAGGAAGTGAAGCCGTGGGAGCCCAGGGGCTCCTCTGCAGCCTCCTGGCAGTTTTGCTAGAGCCTGTGTCCTGGCTGAGCTCCAGTGAGTGCAAATAGATTTTTGCTTCCTCCAGTTTGCCTGCTAGTTATGGAAGGCCGCTGTCTTCCTCTCCTCAGAGCTGTGCCGGGAAGATGGGGTTGTGGGGGCGTAGCGCAGTGTTTTCTCTGTTCCGTCCCAAAAATTGCTAAACGGAGGCCGTGGGTTTGGTAGGAGTTTTGAATCTCACTAAATGAGAGATGCTGCAGTGCCCGAAGACAGGGCAGTTTATTCCCTGCATAAATGCCTTCCACACCTCACTTCCTCGGGCGTTGCAAACACACATCAAAACACTGCTGCGTGGCGGGGAAGAGCTGCCTCCGCCTCTGCGACTCAGTAACTGAGAGCCAGGGCATTGATGACCTGGGGCTTAGGACTCCCCAACTTTCTCCCAGGAACCTGCCCCCCCCCCATTGCACTTTGAGAGCCGTAGCTACTGGAAGATGGTGAGACGTGATCACGGGGAAGAAGGGACGTTGAATGATTGCCACTTGAGTTAACGTACACGTTTCTGTTGAAATGCTGCCCCTTGGCAGGAGCTCCTGCCCCCACGTTGCACGCGGGTGGGCAGTGCAGGGTGTTTCTTACCTTGAGACTGTGGGTGCAGCTGCAGGGCTGTGACACCCCCCCCCATCTCCCACCCATGCCTGTGGGCTGGGACCCCGCTACTCTGCAAGGATGACGTTTGGATGAGGCAGGCTTTCAGCTGTCCCCTGCACGTACAGCTGCTCCCCTGTGGGCTGATTTTAAAAAAAAAAAAAAAGGCAGAATAGGCCCTAATGGGACCACTGTGAACTTCAAATCGATGCCTTAAAAGCTGATTGGGTTTTAGGCATCAAAGATGGGTTCTGAGCAGTGTGTGTCTGCAAAATGAGACAGGAGCTTTACATCAAAACCTCCCTCTTCCTTAATGGAAAGCAAACGAGTGAAGCATGGTTCCTGCTCGTCTTGTGCAATGAGCAATAACCTGAGAGTGATTAAACGAAGTCTTTTTTTAAATAAGCGTCTAAAGTGATTAACTGGTTGCCAGCAGTGGGCTTGTGTCTAACGTTAAAAGGTTTTAATATTACTGTATTGGAATAACAGGCCCAATTTGGTTCTTTAAAGCAGGCTGGGGAGGTTTTTATTAGCCCGACTCACAGTGAACACATCTCATTGTAAGTGGGTCATACCTTCCTGGGGTAAGATGTGCAGAGGTCTTCAGAAACTGGTCTCCTCTGTCTCTGCAGCATGTAGGTCCTCAGTTGCCTTAGCATCTTTTGAACGTCCCCCTGGTCACCCACCAGCATCTTTCCGCACCGGTTTCTCTCCCCTGGTGCAAATGTTGCTATGAAATATGTTTTCCCGGCCTTTCTGGTCCTAAACACAGTTTTTCCTGCTGTTTGCTAATAATCAGGTTTGAAATCCGGACAGTAGGGCGGTATTTACAGAGGTGTTCAGAGCGGGGAACGAGACCTGTGGGGATTCATGTTCTGTGGGTTTGTGTCTCTGACTTCACAATTCTCCGTCTCCGCAAGCTTTGGCAGTGAGTTAGCAAAGCCAGGGACCTGGGATGGGTGACGGGGGGAAACAGGGTGAGGGGACAGAGCCTGCCAGTGCTGTGCCTGTGGGAAAGGCTGCAGAGTGTGCAAGACTCCTGTTAGCCATGAGAGAGTTTACATGGGAAAGATGTGAATTCCCCAGCCGTGGAAAAATCTTCCATCTATGGGATCCCTCATAGACACGCAGGAATCCAGCTATGACAGCCTGAGCCGAGATCAGGCTCCAGCAGCTCCGGGGTGCACAGAGCTGCTCGTTTGTGCTGTGGTTTCCTGACGTCCCAGGATGAGATTGATGGCATCGGTTCATCTGATGCAAACCATGAAACAGGCAGCACACAGCCACGATACGCTGCCGCAGATAACCGGGTCCAGATTTGAGCTGGCCTGACCACCCGCCCCTCCTCCTCGGCTCAGTCCTTTGTAGTTGAACTGAATTCCCACGTGTGCTGGAAGCTGTACCATAAATGTTCCCGTTGTTCGTGGTGACTGCTGGGGGTTCTGCAGTGCCCGTAACATTGTGTGTTGCTCCGGAATGAGCTTCCACCTGCTCCTCAGAGCACTTTTGCAGGAAATGCGCTTGGGTGTGCCCACAGCCCAGCGGGCTTTCACCCTCACTGCTGTGTAGATACATTGTGCTCCTCTTCTTCTAATTTGATGTCAGTTTTCTGTCCTTCACTGGTCTTGTCTCGCCTCTTTAAACATACCTCATGCAATCAGAAGAGCGCGGTATTTGGGGTAGTTTTGCTCTAAGAAACCCTAACCCACAGCGTTTTGTCATCAGACAGTGCTTGCCTGCCCTTGCTGACTTGCGTGGCTGCTGCTTGCTGCTTATTTAGCCGCTGCTCTAGTAAAAACCAGCCTACAGCATGCCACTAGGCACAGGGTGTGGAGCAGTTCTCAGTGTCGCTGTATTGTGTTGCAGCTTTCTTTTTAAAGAAAAAAAAAAAAATCTGCAAGTGGTTTGAGTAAATGCAGAAAACCTGGCACAATGGGTGGTTGGGTGCAGGAGGAAGCATGGTGCTAATTCATCTGACCTCAGTATCTAAATAGTGATACAGCTACAGGTAATCGAGATCGTTTCACTTTACGCTGTCGAGGGCAGGAGGACTGGAAATCCATGCCTTATGTGCCAGATGTTGAGCTGCCATAAGTCATTTCAAGTCAGCAAAGCAGCGCTCTGTTAAAATCAATGAATGGTGCTGATACATAGCCACGGGTGATCGTGTCTCCTGGAAGTGTCATTACATGGGTTGATCCCTCCTGTTCCTGCATCCCAATTACCAGGACTTTTTCCAACGTGGGAAGTGTTAAACTTTTAAGCATGTTGGATTATAGCAGCTAATGGAGCTTGGTAAAAGGGACCTGAATAACGGGGTGTGATTAACTATTGCAGCTGCTCCTGGACACTCACTCTCTGAAGATGGTTCTCCTGGATCTGCCCTCCATTGGGTCCCAAGTGGTGAGGAAGGCTCCTGCCAGCTACACAAAGATAGTGGTGAAAGGCATGACTCGGGCTGAAATGATCCTGAAGGTAACTCAAGACTTTTGATAACCTGCCAGCCAGACTGCTGGACTGGGAATCGGAGCGAGCGAATTCCAGGGGGCCCTTCCTTTGAACGTGGCAATCTGCAATTGCACATGAACGTATGCGAGCTTGTTGGGGTGCAGCACCAGCTGTTCTGCAGAACTGGCTTCTTGGCCTTGGTTTTGCCCCCATGCTCTTTTAACATCACATTTGAGTTTTCATCCTCATTTTTCAAGGTAAGTGAGGGCTCAAGTTCTGCTTACTAGGAGAGCTGGGGCACCAGATTCCCTCAGGAGCTTGTGAAAATCAGAGCTAGCATCCGTAAGTGTCTGCCGCAGGGCAAGCCCTCCAGTTCAGGTTACTCCAGGCCTTTGTGCAGACTCCATCACGCGGGGGAGCCAAGCCGTGCTTGAGTCACCTGTTTACTGTCTAGTGTAACAGCCAGTGCAAACATGTCTGGGTTACTGTATTCACCAGAGTCCTTTTTCATTTTCCAGACCTGGTGCCTGGAAAATGACCCAAAAGCAGTGCGTTGTCTTCATAAAAAGTAACAAGCAAAGCAATCTCCCCTTACCCCTGTTGCTGGAGTGAGAAGTTAGGTTTGATCCCCGGAGAAGCCATGGGAGCTGTGCAGTTGTACCCTCCTGGGCGATGGGATTGTCCCAGGCTCACCTACAGTGCTGTGAAGACGTTCCTGTGAGTGAATTAGTGGGACCTGGGGTCAGGCAGGACAGGCAGCGGCCAGCCAGAGCCTCCTGTAAACCACAGGCAAGGCAAGGAATGTGTGCGGAGTCCAGGCTCTCTCCGTGTTTGCCTCCTGCTCAGCGTGGCTTTCCTCCCATGCCCAAAGTAATGTCATGGCTGAGTTTGCATTCTGAGTTCAGAAATCAGTTCTGCAATTCCATGCTTTTGGAGTAAGGTGACTGAAATGTTAACAGACACATTAAAGCAAGTCTAAATTTTCTTGGAAATTACCTGAAGAAAAATACTGCTAACAGAGGAGCAGGGAAGATTGGTGCCTGTTGCATACAGAAGCAGGTCTTTCCTTGGAGCTTATACGTGAAGCAGAAAAGTGGTGGACTTAACTTGTCTACCTTTAACATCTCATTGCCTGTGTTGGGGTTGAGATGAAAGCAGTACAGGGAAGTGCCTCCGGCGGGGAGTGCAGGCTGCGGGACGCTGCTGGTCCGTCGGATGCGGAGTAGCAGCGTGACTGCTTTTTCAGATGTCCGGTGCTCGCCCTGCTGCTGCATAAAGCACTTCTGCAGGCGCCAAGCGCGGGCTCCATGTCAGCGTAACTAGTAATGAAACAGCAATGCCCTGACGGCATTCGGTGCTCCGCAGAGCTGTTGTACAAAAGAGTGCCCGTGTCATCAGATGGGGCTGAACTGTTGGCGGGGACAGGTTTGTTAATGGTCGTGACTGAATAGATCACTGAGCCGAGGTAACCCACACGCAGCGTTTGGGGCTGGTGTCAGCACCCATCTCTTGGGTTTGGGAGAGGAAAAAAAGGCTCTTGGAAGTGCCGGCTCCCGCTGAACCACCAGTGTTTCTGCAGGAAGGTTTCCTTGCAGGAGCCCAGAGCTGACTGGTCATCTCTGGCTGTTCTGTTTGCCTTGTGGGTTGTCTCTTTTTATCAGTGCTCAGATTCTCTCTGCTGTTTAATGTAATGTACCACTTTGTACATTAAAGAGTCTTTTCCCTAAGAACTGTTTCACCCCATCAGAAGCACAGGCCACTACGCTCCTCCTCGGGGTTTTCAGGGCTCTCCTATCTAGTACCGAGATGGTTCAGAAGCGATGCCTCTGTTGCATACAACAATACCACCGTCCCGTAGCCTGCCCGGGCTTACACCGTGCAGCTAATTCCGTAGGAGCATCATTGAGCCCGTAGATGGCACAGACAAATTCATTCAGCTAAGCTCTACAAAGCGCAGATGCAAGCGGGAAGGAGGGCATCAGGGTGCGCACGTCCCGCGGAGCCGTTTCCTTTCTCCTCTGGCTATGCTGTCTGAAGTTCCAGCTTTTCATCTTGGCAGAAGACTTTTACAAGGGCTGTAAATTAAGGATTTATAAGTGTATACATGGCTATGATGTTTCATTGGTCTGAAGTGCAGGAAAAGAAAGAAATGTCTTGGTGACAGAATACAGTGTGGGGTGAGCTGGGTCAATGGAAACATATGGAAATGTTTTCAGAGACAGGGAAGGGTCTGGTCCTGTGCTGTTTCTGCCCTGCGTGCGCGCACACACACACAGACACACACACAGACACGCTCTCTTTCCCAGAAGGATGGCTTTGCTGCCCAGCATTATCAAAAATGTATTTTCCGTGGAGCTCACTGCTTATGTAAGGAAAATACAACAACGAGTTGTACAATCATCTGTCCAGCTTCAAGGCTATTTTAATTTTTTTCCCTGACTTGACCGTTGCTGGGACTAAGAGGGCAGAAGTGAGCTCCGGGGCAGAAGTCCGCGGGGGGCTCGCAGCCTGCGTCCCAGTCTCTCCGGAGAGGCGTACAAGAGGAGCTGCACCCGAAGGACAGAGCGGCTTCATGCGGCACCGCTCACCCATCGGGTCTCGTGTCAAAAGCAGGAGGGCTGCAAAGCAGATTGCTCTGACCCACGCCGTCCTGGGGAGGGGGAGAGTAACTGCAGAGCGTTGCCAGATTCCCCTGCGACGCGCCGTCTCTGCTCCGCTCCGGGCAGGAGGGAGCGAGGGGGATGCGCAGCCAGAGTGAGGGTCTGGGCCGCATCCAGGCTGCCTGATGTGCTGGGGACTTTCTAAGGGTTACCAGCAGCACCATCAGCACTGCCTTTCTCCTCTAGGCAACTCCCCAGCTAGTTTTCCCCGTGCAACAAGGTGAAATCTTGAGCTTTGCCAGTACAAAGTCCTGCTGCTCTTTGAAACAGGATGCGCAGGCCCTTGGGCCCGAGCACCACTGCTGTGCAGAAAGAGACCCCGTCCCCCTCCCTGCTCCTTACTTCTCTTTACTCACCTTTACCTCTCAGTTACTAGCAGCACATACAGCCTCTTTCTTGCTCCGTAAGCATTTTATTTTAGGACAAGCTAGTCCTGCTGCCACTTGTGTGCTTGAGTTGACTGAGCACTGGCTTTAACTCAGAATTTGTCTGATCTCTTTTTTCCTGTCTTGGCAGGTGGTTATGGCTCCGCATGAGCCCCCAGTTGTGTTTGTCGACAATTACATCAAGCTCCTTGCTGACTGCAGCACCGACACTTTCCAGAAGATACTAGATATGAAGGTTAGAACCAGTCCCTCAGAATTTCTGCTCGCGTGCTAGCACTGCATTGGGATTGTCGGTGACGGTGACTTTTTTTTCAGGAGAAATGTAGAGGGGTTTAGGAGCGGGAAAAGCACTCTAAGGCGAGTGTATCCTCTTTACTCTGAAAGCGTGTAGAGCTGCTACCAAAGAATGGCTTTTTAGTTCACTTCACGTGCTCATACCTGCTCTGGCTCCCAGGGCTGAGCTCAGTTGTCTGCAGAGGTCTACATACAGCTCTTGGTGGGTGAACAAAAGGTTGAGGTTTGAAACAGGCTCTCCTGCAGCTGTTCTCATGCATAGCCACTCCCAGATCAGTGAAGTCTAACTGGCTTGCTTCGCTGTTCTTTTGCTCCTGCAGGGCCTGAAGAGGAGCGAGCAAAGCAGCATGCTGGACCTCTTCCGCCAGCGCCTCCCGGCTCCCCCCTCTGGAGTGGAGAATGCTGGCTCCCTCTCGCTGAGTGCTCCTACGCCCGAGCAGGAGTCCTCTCGGATACGGAAACTGGAGAAACTCATCAAAAAAAGACTTTAAGTGAGCAAAAGGAAACTCCATTGCTCAGGACTAGCTGCAGTGGCTGGGAGCAAAGCTCGTTAGACTTACTGTATGCTGCTGAAAAATCCGTGTCCCGTCACTCCTATGCCCTGTGATCTCTTAACCATCACATACCATGGCGCTGCATCTCCTTTCAGACCAAGGGAGGATCCAACCAGGGTGTTTGCCCTTAGACAGCTTAGCAGAAGTGAAATCCCCAGGACATTGCTGGGTCCTCATGGTGGAGAAAATAGAGGTATCTGGAATTCAGCAGTTACGAAAATGGTTTAGGTGGATTCCGAGAATATCTGGCTGTGATACACTTGGTGTCCCACTCAGCCTGGCTGAGCTGTCCTGCTGCAACACCGAGGATTTTGCCTGAGAGTTCGGTGTTACTGCTCGCTCCCTGTTGCAGAGCTGTTCCTCTGTTTCTTTATTTACTGGGGGGGACCCAACCCCAAACCATCACCACCACCACTGAAAGAACCCAACCTCTTTAGCAGCTGGGCTCCAGGCTTCTGCAGCTCCACTGAATTAATGAGATGCCCAGGAGAGAACCCCAAAGCAGATTTCTCCCCTGCTCCCAGGACAGGCATGCATAAACCACCAGTAAAACAGCAAGGCAAATCCTTTTCAGAACAGGAGTAAAGGGCTGAATTAATGCCTTCTGCACCTTGGCAAACCTCCTGCCAACAAGCCAGCAGCCTCTGTCACTGTTACAGCTTAAAGGCCAAACCGGACATCTGCGGAGCCCACCTCCAGCTGCCTGTTATTTCTCCCGCGTGTGCTGGGCTTGCCCGCTGTCCCTGATGGCAGTTCCCGTACCGCATCTCGCCCTCTCTCCACAAAGGGCCGTTCACGGAGCGAGCGTCAGACAGCACCAGCCCCTCGTTCTCGTGCCAGCCGGCATGTCCCGAGCAGGGGTGTGCCCCTTTGGCACCTTCGCTGCCCTGCAAGGAGAGATGCTGGAAATGTTGGCTTTAACGGGGAGCCTGGGCCTCTGCCCGGGACGGGATGCTTAAGCCAGTCTCGGACTTTGAGGGCCTTCCTCTCCTCCTCCTCTGAGCTTCAGCTTTCACCCATGCAGAGAGGAGGAGGAGAACCAGAGGTGAAATATTTTGGATTAACTCAGCCACAAAGCCAGTGTGGAGCAGGGTTGGGCTTTGTGGATGTCTGTGCCCTGCCCATTTGTGTGAGCTTCCCCAAGGTGTTTCAGTGCAGGGAGACATCGCCTCATCGTTAGCGACGCTGGATTTCTTCCCAAAGTCCTCTGTACCCTTTCTGGGGGACTTTGAAGGCATATGCCCAACCGTGAACAATTGAATCCCATGTGGGTTTAGGGGCAGATCAACCAGTTGTGCCTGCTTTCATTTAACTCAAGTTTCACTTGTGTCTGCAGGACAAAGAAGTCCTGTACCAGTTTGGCAGGTGAGGAGCTATCACACTGTCAGATGCCTTCTTGAGAGGGTCGTGCTCCCCACCAGGTCGAGTTTGGGCCTTAGGGGACTGTAGTTATTAGGGGCTGTGCTCACTCGGGATTATAGTACTCGCTGCTGCACGTCTGGGAAGGGGAAATGGGCTCAGTCCACCCAAACCCAGAGCTTCGCTGGGACCGGGGAGGGAGGAGGTGAAATGAGAAATCCCCGAGTGAGGCAGAGCCTGGGCTCACGCTGTGTCTGCCTGTTTGTGCTTCAGCACCGTCGCCTCTTGGGTGCAGCAGGGCTGCCTGTTCACAGGGGTGCTGGCTGCACCCCTGCCCTCTCCTCAGCCCCGTAGCTGTGGGAGGGCAAATTTGGTGCCTGGCTTGGTAAAATCCCACCTTCCCTTTGCACAGCCGGCCGGTCAGCCTCCGCTTCAACAGGCAGGAGTTGATTGCTGGGTTTGAACAGAAAGAATAAATCCGCAGAGATGAAATCCTCCCTGGTCAGGTTCTCTAACGCTGCTCAGACTGATCTGCTGCTGCAGCAAGGAGTGCATTAACAGGTACGCTAACACCAACTCTTGAGGATGTGTTTTCAGGGGTGCCCAGGCTTGGGCCCTGGCTGTGGCGTGTGGGTGCTCAGCTGCAGAGAGCCGTAGCGGTGATGTCTGTGGCAGAGCAGCAGTTAACAACACTTGTGGGGAGGGACGGCAGTTTCTCATCACTCCAGTTTTACAAATCTGCCCGAGTCCACTGCCGCTTCATTTATTTCCTCTCCTGATTTCACGTCAGGTGGCAAAAGAAGGAACGGTGGTTGAAAGCACGTCGGGATTATGAACGGCCGTTCCCCAAGGACAGATTATCTCAAGGTGCATGTGCAGGATGGTTCACACGTTATCAGATGCAATTGATAATGCCAGGGAGGAGGGAACATGGGTTTGCAGAGATTCATTATTCCCATGGGGGGATGAATAATTTATTTTGGATTAATTTTTCGTTGCTCTGTCCACGGATGACTCTCAAATTCTGAATAGCTGCAGATGATGTTCAAGTTACCGTCGCGTGTCTTTCCCTGAAGGCTTCCCCCGTTTCATTCTCCGCATTTCATTCTGGAGATAAGAGGAAATAAATGGAAAAACGAGGTTTTAGTTTCAGCCTTTGAAGAATGCTACAGGTCTGGGTGTTTGGAGTTCCACTTTAGAGAGCAAGTCCTCATTTTTCTACTTTTGGTATAAGGTTCCCCCTGGCTCTTGGGTATTTATCAGATTTGGCACGTCTGTATGTGTATGTTAGTTGTTTGGGGTTTACATCTCCGGGGAATAAAGGTGATTTTTTTTTTTTTCTGTAAAAAATGCCACTTTTTACGTTTTTTGGCTGAGGTATAATTCTGGCTGTATGTCAGATTGTGACACTAAAATGAATTAAACGGTTACTGATGTTCATCTGCTGGGTGTTTTCTGTACAACTGCCGTGCAGCAGACCCCCCTGGCCGGGACGGACCTCACCCAAAACACACCAGCCCCCGGGCTCCGTGCTGTCCCTCTCCATTGCTCTCTCCTGCAGCTTCTCTCTTTTCTGGCTTTTCCACCTCCTGCCGCTCCAGCAAGCAACTCTCCGCCGGCAGCACCTGCATTTGCAGCAGCTCCCTGCGCCGTGCAGGCGGTTCAGCAGAGCTGACCTTGTGCTCCTAAATAATCTGATAATTTCTGATGACTTTTAACTGCTGGAGAGATTTCTGAGAGATCCTAATTTTTCCTTTGAAATTAAGAGGTAACGCCTTTTTTCCACACCATGCGTGACGTTGGAGGAATTTCTTTCGCTTGGAGAATTAATGACTCATTTGCTTTTCGCCTACCGCTCTGCCGGTCCTGCCCTCTCCGCCCTTGGGCAGGAGCAGCCCGCGCCAGGCGAGGCGGGTGTTTCTTTCTTTCACCAGATTTACAGCCCTGAGTTCGAGCATCTGAGTGACGACGTCCAAGTCTCCACAAGGCTTTGCTTGGCCGCAGCCGGGCGGGTGGCAGACGCGGTTGCTGTTGGGCAGCATCAGGCCGCGGGCTCTGCTGTGCGTAGGAAAATGAGCTGAAGCGTTTGTCTTTGGGCTGTGTCAGAAAAGGCTTTGGCAGAAGGCTTTCCTCTGCACGCCTGCTCTGCTGGGGCTGCTTACACTGGCGAGGGATACCGTCACCCGAAATTTCTAGGTGAAAACCCACGCTCATTCCCTTCTCTCAGTCAGAGCAGGTCCACCAGTCCGGAGCTGGAGCCCCGGTGGGAGCACGTGGGCTCCAGTTCTTTGCCAGCCTTGCCTTGGAGAGCGCCGGGACGTCTGAGGGTGGTGGGGGCCTGGGGTGAGAGCCGCTGGGGGTGCCGGGCTGTCCCTGCTGGGAGCGGGGCACGGGAGTGCTCCCTGGGCCCTTGCCTCGCCTGGGATACAGGGTCACCAGGACTGAAGTACCACGGTTTCCCTGTGCCCCTGGGAAGTGGCGGTGCCCTCCCGTTCCCAGCAGGACACAGGGAGCCCACGGGGCTGCCGGCAGGGTCTGGATCCCACGGGGAGGGGAAAATCAGCCTTTGCCGCTTGCAGCACGTGGAGCTTCCCGGAGCCCTGGGACAACCTTGGCTTGTGGCTGGGTGGTTCACGAGGGCGGCGGCAGGGCTGTAAAAATCAGGCAAAACTCAGCGACTTCAGCGATTCCGTCAGCATTCGTCCCTGCAGCCGAACTGCTCGAACCACTCCCAGGGCTGCCGTCAATCCTACCGCTTGGAAGTGTCGCTGTGAGCGTGACTCCCGTGCCTGGCGGGTTCGCGGTCTGCTCCATGGGGAGCAGCCTGGCATTTCCCATCGTTTGGAAATAATTTTCCATCGTTATCAAGTAACACGGAATCCTTCTGATTTGCTTCCCCCTGCGCGCAGCGATGGCCCCCCACGCCACATCAATGTGCCTATTGTTCGGTTGCTGATTAAGCTGAGCGCGCCCAGCCCGGTGGAAAGTCCGTTATGGAAGGAGGATCTTGATAAAATACTTGTATCTGCTCTGTCCCGCCTGTGTACGGGCAGTTAAAAAGTAAATAACGTGGACAAACAGGCTGTGACATACAGGCAGGGGAAAAGATTTCCAATGCCGTCGGGGATTGCATGGATCAGTACAGTTTGAGAGGCTTAAAAAGAGACGGGCTTTCCGAGAGGGCAGAGAACACGTGCCTTAAAAGCAGGGCCCCTGTATACAGTGGCTATCAGTCGTATTTGAGGTATAGAGTAGCTAAAATTCTGGTTAAACGCTCCCTTTTCATCCTAGCAGGCAAATTTGCAGCTCTGAGTGTTGGTGCTGCGGGAGATCCTCAGGTCTGAACCCGGTGCGAGGCCGGGCGGGCTGCGGAACCCCCTCGGCTGCTCAAACACCTCCATTTCCCCTGCCCAGCCGAGAAACGAGAGCCTGGAAGGGCACAGAAGAATTGTCATTTGCATCAAGGCAGGCCAGAGTGGGAGATTTTTTTGCTAAATGAAGAGCAGCAAGATTTCCAGAAGCCCGTGCGGCTCTGCCCGTCCCAGGCATGGCCGGCTGCAGCCTCGCACAGCTCCCAGGCACTGAGATCCCTCGTGCTCGGACCCCGATCCCGCAGGAGCGGCCGTGGGGACTCCGGCAGCCCTCAGAGGTGGCTGCTGGGAGGTGCTACAGGTTCCATCCCCCTGGAAAATTGCACTAACTCGGTTATTGGCAGCGTGGTTTTTAGCCCAGGAGCTGCACAGCAGCTCTGAAATAATGATCGTGTTCGTCTGGAAACTGCTCCAGCGCCTTCTGAGGCGTCTAATTTCATAAAGGGCTTTTATGGGAGATTTTGGAGCAAGGAGCGACCAGCTTTCCCATTGCTCACGGTGACCAGAATATCTCTTTTTTTGGGGATGCATTTAAATCAAAAGGAAGAAAACACCTGTCCAGCACATTTGCTCAGACCCCAAAGATTTCAGTCAAAATTTTTAATGTTCCCTTTCTTTCCATCTGCATTTTTCAGCAGAGACAAACAGCCTTTCCTATTTCTTCAAAGGAATGTAAATTCCTTGAGGAAGTCTCGGGAGTTCCCAGCACCGCATAGCTGCAAACCACAGACGCCTACGGCTGAAAGCTCTGCTCTGCTTTTAATTTTGGGGCAGGGAAGGAATTCTTTTCAGAGGTTTGGGTTCACTTGCGCTGGGCCCGTCAGGCCAGACTGCTTGTTGCTGCACAGGGGAGTGTTGACTTTGGCCAGCTGCAGGCAGTTGCTTTCCCTCCACAAGAGTATTCCCCCACCGAATCTGATGACACGGCGCAATTATTTTATTAGGATTTTCCAAAAAACCTTCCCTCGGTCTCATCTAGCGCTAGAAAGACCTTTTCCCTCTGTTTTCTTGTTTCGGCTTCAGCAGCTTTGCTGGAAAAATGCAATTAAGGGTGGCAGTGCTGCTGCTTGGGTCCAAGTCCTCTGGGAAAGAGCAGCCTGGGGGAAAAGGTGTGTTTTGAAGGGTTTTGAGAGCTTTAATCACCACGGCCTGTCACAGGCCCAAACTGCCCCTCGCCTGCCGGGAGTGCCGGGGCAGACAGCGGGGGTCGGGCCCAGTCTCAGCAAAAACACTTTTCTTAATAAATCTGGTTGCGGTGCACGGACACTATTAATAATTCCCGGCTGCTTTTCTGTATCCTCCATCCCAGGCGGCTGTGACGCTCAGTCCGGGGGGATCTGGGTGGCTTAACCCGAGTGCCAAAACGCCCAGCGGACCCTCGCTGTTGGGGAAATCAGTGTGTTGGTGGGGACAGCCCAGCAGGATCTGGCAGTCGGGGCTTGCTCTTTGAGTGTTCCCCAGAATCCGTGCTGGCATGGGAACAGGCAGTGCATTAGGATGGTGCACAGTCCGTAGGCTGGACTAGGGCTGCGTTTAGGGCAGCCCGTCGGGAGCTGGTTTGGTCGCTGCTGTGCGGCTGGGGACGGGAGCAAGGGCGCAGTGCCCGGGCAGGGATGCAGCCCAGGGATATGGGATGGGGGCACTGGGATGGTGGGGGCACCAGGATGACAGGGGGACTGGGATGATGGGGGCTCTGAGAGCATGGGGGCACTGGGATGATGGGGGTGCCAGGATGATAGGCACACCGGGAGCATGGGGGCACCAGGATGATGGGCCATCGGGATGATGGGGTAATGGGATGGTGGGGGCACCAGGAACAGGGGGACACCGGGATGATGGGGGCACTGGGATGATGAGGGCACCTGGAGCATGGGGGCACCGGGGTCATGTGGACACCAGGGGCATGGGGAGACCAGGAGCATGGGCGCACCGGGATGATGGGGTACTGGGATGATGGGGTACCGGGAGCATGGGGACACCGGGATGATGGGGGCACTGGGATGATGAGGGCACCTGGAGCATGGGGGCACCGGGGTCATGTGGACACCAGGGGCATGGGGAGACCGGGAGCATGGGTGCACCGGGATGATGGGGTACAGGAAAGATGGGGTACCGGGAGCATGAGGGCACCGGGATGATGGGGTACTGGGATGATGGGGTACCGGGAGCATGGGGACACCGGGATGATGGGGTACTGAGGTGATGGGGACACTGGGATGATGGGGACATCGGGATGATGGGGTACTGGGATGATGGGGTACCGGGAGCATGGGGACACCGGGATGATGGGGTACTGAGGTGATGGGGACACTGGGATGATGGGGACATCGGGATGATGGGGTACTGGGATGATGGGGTACCGGGAGCATGGGGACACCGGGATGATGGGGTACTGAGGTGATGGGGACACTGGGATGATGGGGACATCGGGATGATGGGGTACTGGGATGATGGGGTACCGGGAGCATGGGGACACCGGGATGATGGGGTACTGAGGTGATGGGGACACTGGGATGATGGGGACATCGGGATGATGGGGTACTGGGATGATGGGGTACCGGGAGCATGGGGACACCGGGATGATGGGGTACTGAGGTGATGGGGACACTGGGATGATGGGGACATCGGGATGATGGGGTACTGGGATGATGGGGTACCGGGAGCATGGGGACACCGGGATGATGGGGTACTGAGGTGATGGGGACACTGGGATGATGGGGACATCGGGATGATGGGGTACTGGGATGATGGGGTACCGGGAGCATGGGGACACCGGGATGATGGGGTACTGAGGTGATGGGGACACTGGGATGATGGGGACATCGGGATGATGGGGTACTGGGATGATGGGGTACCGGGAGCATGGGGACACCGGGATGATGGGGTACTGAGGTGATGGGGACACTGGGATGATGGGGACATCGGGATGATGGGGTACTGGGATGATGGGGTACCGGGAGCATGGGGACACCGGGATGATGGGGTACTGNCTTTGCGGCCCGGCAGCCGTGGCGGAGCGGAGGGCGGCACACCGGCCCCGCGGCGCTGGGGGTACCGGGGGGGGGCGGCGCGGCCACGGGTGGGAAGCGGCGGAGCCCCCTTGCCCTCCCTTCCACTGACGCCGTCGTGTCCCGAACCGCGCCCGCGCTGGGAAGGAGCCCAGCGGGGAAGAAGCGGGGAAGCGGGGCGCCCGCTTTGAGAAAGGCTCCGGCTTTGGGCTCGGCCGGTGCTGGCGCAGGGGAAGCCCCCGTCTCTCCTGCCCCGGGTAGGGGTTGGGACGGCGTCGCAGCGCATCTTTGAAAATTCCCGTGGAAAATGAGCTCTCGTTATTCCAGAGAGTGGCCCAGAGCGGGAAGTTTGCATATTAAGCTGTAGTTCCAGTGACTAGTATCAGAGGGAGATGCGCTAGTTTTTCACAAAATGATTTTTGAATGTTGACGCTGAGCTGTCGGTACAAGTGCTTTGGGAACCGCAGAGCTGGAGGCAAGAACCCCTTTCTACAGGGGTGCTGCCGCCGTGAAATTGGAAAAGGCCGTAGCAGAACCGCGCGTTGAATAGGAGAGATGCTCGCAGCCCCCTCGCCCGTGGATAGTAAAGGACACGTGCAGAGCTGGCTTCAAAAACGCAAGCGGGTTGCTTCCCTTCGGGGCCACTTTGGTTTCCTTCTGGCTGTGGGACGCTGCCCGTCCAGGAGAGGAGCCACGGGGACGCTCCGTGAGCTGTCGCTCGGTGGGAATGAATTGATCCTTCCCAACAAGTCGTGTGTGAATTAGGTTGGATATAATGCCTTCAAATGGTAGCCATGGCATAGCTGTGAAACGAGGCGGTTGCTCACGGCGAGGTGCCCTGCAATAATTTCCTGCTGCGACCTGCCCGTGGGGATATCTGATGAATCCTGCAAGGAGAGCGCTCTCGTACGCTCGTGTAATGTTAGCTATAAGTCGAACGTGAGCTCATACAGCGAATGGACTGCAGCTCATGCTGCAGAAAGCTGCGCTGCGCCGGGGGGCTGTGTTTCTCTCTCATTTCCCAGAGCGGCTCCTCTGAAGTAAGCTCCGGGATTTCGGACTTTGTCTTCAAAAAAACCACCTTGCCGCATCTTTGATGCTGCAGACCGGTGTCAAGTCACACCCGCGGGTTGCACCTCTAGGTGTGTCTTAGACTAGCAGATCCTCTTGCACGTAAACCTGAACCTCGACAGCTCTGTACCAAGGGTGAAATAAATGTGTTTTCTTGAGAATATACCGAATTGTGACATAAACTGAATTATTTTTGCATTTTTTGCAGAATTCTGTGTTCTCTCCCAGCCCTGTTCTCCCCAGCTGCCCTCCACGATTGTGTCCTTTATCCTTTGGCGAAGGAGTTGAATTTGACCCTTTACCACCAAAGGAAATAAGGTAAATACGGTGTTACAGTCATCTAGTTTTGAAGGAGTTAGCTTGTAAAGGAGTAGTTAGGCCTTATCAGTACCTGCGAGTCAAGTTAATTTATTTGCAGAGCTATTGTCCCACGCAGCTGTACGTTCCTGGACCTGGGCATTTGTACAGGCTGAAGGAGTGTTCAGCTTCTTTTAATTCCATATGTTTTTTTTCCGGGAAGACTTTCCTGTGTTTTACTCTCTTGCTTTTACTTCATTGCGCTGCTCCAAAACGTTGCCTTTCAACTGATTAACCAGAAGGTAATCATGAGGGAAGATCTTCAAAGCAGCCGTCTTTCTAGCGCTGTTTTATTAGGGGAAAGGAATTTTGCTCTCCTAACCTCGTGGTTTTGTAATAAGTGGTTTCTATCTTATCAGCTGTGGCTGGTTATGTGAACTAAAAGAAAAGTTAGTATTAAGAGAGTGCATAATTTTTTTTAAATGTGCTGCATCACTTCGCAGCCTGTGAATTACTCTTTTGACCATCACGATTTGCAGCAATGAGAAATGGAGGCTCCCAGTTGATTACTGTGCAAGCAGAGGTAGACTGGTACAATCAAACGGAAGCCTAACGCAGGGAGGGTGGAAAGCATCGGTTGCCCTGGTGTGGGAAAGGAGCCCACCCCGTGCCTGGAATCGAAGGCAGTTAGCACTGTGAAAAAACTAACACAATGTCATTGCAGCGTGAAGGAGATGAAAACTTTCTTTTGCGATCCAGGCACAGGGGATTTTCTTGCCAGCAGAATCTGATGTGCAAATTGTGGTATTTTCCTGCCGGTTGAATCTTCAGAGAGTGCCCCATGCCGGGAGCAATAGCAGAGAACTCCGGTGTGACTCTTGGCAAAGGAGAACTGAGAAAATAACATGTGCTTCCATGGGCTTGGCACTCCGAGGAATTAGGATGTGCAAAGCCCAAATGTGGATCTAGGCCTCTGGGTTTAGGCGCTGGAGTTTGAAGGAGGTTCTTTGCGTCGTAGAGCTCAGGCTTAAAACAACGGACAGAAGGATTGAGAACATGTTTGGTTGTGCTGGCAGCTGGACAAAACGGTGACAGTGCTGGGGTGCTGCTACTGTAAGGCTTTCCCCTTAAATGAGTGAGTGAGACACCAGCAGGCGGTGTTTGCGTTTTGTGGCTGTTCCTGTGTTGAGGTGGCAGGTGCCACGTCAGGGCTGAGGAGCCATCCCAGTACCCAGTGGCTCTGTATTCCAGAAAACGCGGCCAGCTGCTCCGCAGCAGAGCTCACGCACGTGTCCCTTGTGTTTCAGGTACACATCCTCGGTTAAATACGACTCGGAGAAGCACTTCATCGATGACATCTATATGCCAGTGGGCTTAAGCATTTCCTCTTGCAGTCAGACGGTCATCTGCGTCCCAAACTGCACGTGGCGCAATTACAAAGCGGAGGTCCACTTCGAGCCCCGCAACAAGCCCCAGCGTTTCACCAGCACCACCATCGTCTACCCGAAGCACGCCAAGACTGTGTACACCACCACGCTGGATTACAACTGTCGTAAGACCGCGCGGCGGTTTCTCTCCAGCGTAGAGCTGGAAACTTCGGAGTACCTTGGGAACGACTGTGTCCTGGATGGTTGCTGACTGACGGCTGTCTCTCTTGCTCTGATCCATCCCAGTCCCATCTCACGTACTGTGCTAACTCCGCTAGCTAAGGCGGGTCCAGACCCTCTTTCTCAGCTCTTAATTCCTGCTTTAAGCATCAGAATGGCCTGAACGCAGTTTTCTGTGGGAACCTAACTTAGGAAGGAACTTGTTTCTTTGCCTTTAAAGTTGTGAGTTCCCTCCCCTTCCCTGCAGTGCAGTAATCAGATGAAAATAAGGGGAAGCATTTTCCCAGGGAAAAAATTGACAGGTAAGAAAGAATGTGGAGTAGTTCCTGGCAGGTGGAAATCCATTTGATGCTTTGTGGTGATGTGCAAAAATAAGGGCGGTTTGCTCTCTTGCAGACAGCCTGCCAGGTCATTCGGTTACCGGTAGCCAGAGCTGTCATTCATTTCAGGTTAGATCACGAGACTCTTTTGTCTAGAAGAACCATCTGCTGGAAATTGCTGGAAAAAGCTAACAAAGAAAAATCTGGAATTCTGCATTTAACAGAAACAAAAATGTTATCTTATGGCATTCGTGTCCAGTTTGAAGGTGTGAGTTGGAAAGAAGAGGAATTCTGAGTAGAGCAGGAGATAAACGGCTTTTGCAGCTCCAGGCAGCAGAGA
Source organism: Scopus umbretta (assembly GCA_013400535.1). Lineage (NCBI taxonomy): Eukaryota > Metazoa > Chordata > Aves > Pelecaniformes > Scopidae > Scopus > Scopus umbretta. Next base: position 67,640 of record VZTL01038668.1, read on the forward strand.
AAGGATGAGGTAATTCAAGTTTTTTAGGTGAATGGTGCGATGCATCTTCTGTACTTACAATGACTTCTACAGTGCTGTAGTCTGTGTAACACGCTAGCATTTGTGTACTACGTGTAGTAGGACTTGTAATGAAGAATATCAGGCCAAAAATTATCCCTCTATTGTTGGAAAGTCACGTCTTGACAGTGTGGTGGTGGAAAAACACCGGTGCCTAGTTTTTACCGACGTTCTGCCCGCACTAAGGGAGTTGTAACTAGGAAAGTTTCAGAAAATGCGCCGTGTATACAGGGACCTAGAGTGCAGAAGGAGACGCTGGGATCGGGTGCGAGATGCTGTCGTGGTGGGGGTTGTGAAGAGGTAGATAGTAGCAAAGGACAGGCAAATTTTTATTGCATAGCAAAATCCACAGCTGCAGCTCTGCTTCCTCGTTGAGCTTCTCACAGCAAAGGTCCGTGTCCTCTCTGGACTTGAATATTCAGGATGTCACTGGGATGGGGTAGCATTTGCCTGTGTGTAGGCTGCTGAATAACCCCTCCAGTCCCAAGTGCCTGATGAGCTTGGGGACCAAAGGGAAGAACTTCAGATACTATGGAAGGCCATCTGGATGTTACGTGCATTAGTTAATCGTGCGCTTTGATGAAAATAAGACAGAGAGGTTTCTTACTTTACCCAGATGGGGTTTTTTCTATATTGACAGAGAGCAGGGCAGTGTGGAGAGCATCTGCTTTTGGGAGCATGGCTTACATTGGTGGCTAGCGTGGTGTAGCAGCTCAGAAACACTTGGTAGACTTGACTTAGCTGGACACGGCTTTTCCATGTATTCCAAAACTCCTCTGAGGTGCGGGTCACCTTCTGGTGCAACATCAGCCCTGGACCTGCTTTTAAAGAGGACTTTGCTAGTGCGTAGCCTCGAGGGTGAATTTTGTCAGTGTTGTGTTAGAAACTCGAGAGCCTGTTCTTGAGCTGTACTTCGTGTGTGCTTGTGCAAGTGCGATGAATGGTGTGGAAGTGTACTGTAGTGTGAACTGAAGTGATTTGGGAGACTAAAAATGCAGCAGGAAAGAAAGCTTGAGTTTGTGTGGTTTGGGTTTTTTGTTGTTTTGTTTTGGTTTTTTACTTATTTATTAGCTCGGAACAGAATGTCCTTAATCTTTGGTACTTGCCTCGGAAAACCAGATCCTAAAACCAGGGTGACAGAGGATGCCAAAGTCAGTTAGGCATTGCTCCAGAGTTGTTAAGAGCAGCACAGTCTTCTCAATAAACATGTTGGTTTCAGACTACAGTATTTAGGAGATGTGTCTTAAATACATGGCGTGATTCTCCCCTAAACATTGCCCCAAGATATACTTGTTGTGTAACAGCAGGGATAACTCGGGCCCCTGCGCGTGTGGGGTTTCGAATGGACAGACCTCTTCTTTGGGGAAGCTGTTGCATCATGGCTCGCTTCGCAGTTTTGTGTACCTTGCTCCTGAAACATCTGGTGCTGGCCACTGTTGGACACAGGACGCTGGAAGAACACGGACCCCGGATTGCTCCGACAACACTCTTCCAATGAATTCGTTTGCAGGAGATCTGAGAGAAGATTATATTAAGTTGTAATCATTAATTGTCCCTAGCTAAATAAGTAATTAAATGACCCTTACAGTATGGTTTTAGGATAAAGCACCTGATTTTTATGAAGCAAACAAACTTAATTATGTACTTCTGGAAAATATTTTAATTGGTAGAGATACCTTTTAAATTATTTATGTTCCAACATTTGCAAAGCTCTGATTAGCTCTGTGCAAGTGTTCTGATGTCTGTGACGTTTCCCACCCCCTCCTTCTAATTTTCAATTTGTCTTTTACTTTATTGGTAATAAATGATCTGAAAACCATCGTACAGGGATGTCTCTTTATTTTTCGTTCAAAGCTTTTCAGTGTTTATTATGGTATTTGCTTAGTAATAAATACATAATATATCCTGCCAATCCCAGCTCCCCTCTTGTTTCTCTTATATCCTGCGTTGCTGGTTTTTACGTATTCTAGGAAGGCGTTTCCTATATAAAACTGTGTATTAAAAAAAAAAAAAAA
>VZTL01038669.1:0-30740 GCA_013400535.1 Scopus umbretta
AAAAAAAAAATTGCTGGGAGGAATTGGAGAGAGAAGTGGCATTTGCTAATGGATCTAATTGGATGCCAGTCTAAACCTGTTCCTTTGTTGAACTACAAAGTATGGCCTTAATGGAGGAATTAATGTGGAAAATTCTGTGGCCTGCCTTATTCAAATGTTCAGATTTGATATTCATAATGGTCCCTTATGGCCTTAAAATCAATGAACCAAAGAATAATTCCTGTCTTGCCTTTTCTTATCCTTTGGGGAATACTTTTGTTTATGAAATTCTATGCCTCTGAAAAATCAGTTTTTCTTTTTTCTACAGAGAATAACATTTCCACCAAAATGACTTGGAGCCAGGCATTTTTAGAAAATTAGGTACTTTTTTTGAGCCCTCTCCCAGCGTCAAAACTTTTCAGACCCCAACTTTTAGTGGACTGGTGTTTGCAATGTTATTCAAGTGTTTACATTGCCAAAAGCATGTGGAGTCCCTAAGAGCAATCCGCAACTCTGGTAGAGGCAGACCTACGTCAGCATGGAGACCACAGGCATACTGTTCATCTTCTGCCAATCCCCGTACCACAGCCAGGTCTCTGGCAGCAGTCTGCAGCACCAAAGCACCTAACTGTTAACCAGCTGGCAGGACAGGGGAAATGCACAAGGGATGTTTTAACTGGAGAGAGATGATTTTACACGTGAAGATACGGGCTTATGAAATGGCTGATCTGGGTTTGATGCCTGCTGTGGAAAACTTATTCTAAGGCCTCTCCAGATCTGTTTGTTGGATGGGTGTTATATCAGTCAATGACTCAGGATACAAAGACAGGTCAGGTGGAATTGAAGGTGACAGGTCTCTGTCCAGGTCCTTCTCTTAGTGTGATTAAGTGAAATATCCCTGGTGTCAAGAGTACAGTGGAATAGGCCCCAAATGAAAGAACAGAAACACTGAATGTCTCCTCATCAAAGTCGAATTTCCCAGGACTTCAGAGGGCACCTGAAGAATGCCCAAGACTTGCTTGGTTCTGCTTGTGCAGAGGGTGGATATCACCAACAAATACAAATATTTAGAAGGAACATTTAGTCCTGAAAATATCTGGGTTTGATATACGTGATTTAAAAAATAATTTTCGGATAACTCTGGCAGGAATAAACTAACTATGATTATGTAGTACAGCAATGGGAATTGCCCTGCTCTACAACAGAGATGTGAATCTATGATAGAGCTCATGAATGTTTAAAAGCAAGGGTTTAAAAACTGTTCTTGTAACCTGGACAAAAGGAGAGAGGGTTAAGGAAGCAGGTCCTGGGTGGGATTTGGATCAAAATATGCAGCCAGAATACAGGAAGATGTAAAATGAACCCCTGAAGAAAACCTTTTAATTTACCAGGAGAAGCTCTCAGGCCGTGGCTGAAGTGGTTAGACACTCATTAACCATGTGGGCATCAGCCAAAATATCACATGAAATGAGAAACAGAAAGGTGATTCTCAAGCTGATGTAGAAAGAGGCTGCAAAGCTAGAAAACCATGCACAGTGTAAGAAATCAAGATGGTAACAGTCATATCATCCCAGAAGAGTAATTAGTAGGGGCAATGGACAGCAGTACAAGAGATGATGTATAAATGGACAGCTTCAAAGCCATGTACTGTTTTGCCGTTTTAAGTTGGAATACAACTGGAGACCTGCTGCCTCCGGTCCCTACCATGGAAAGAGTAGTGTGCCTGAAGCCAGGAGCTAAAGGTGGAGCCAGGTTGGCTCTCGGCATTAATACAGCAAGTAGCAGACATAAATGTGTCACTAGGTGTGTGCTTTGTTTTAGTGGAAAATGAAGTAAAACTGGAACTCTTCCCTTATGCATCACTGCAGAAAGTTAAAAAGAAAAAGAGAAAACATTTGCTATCAAAGGCAAGAGGAGATAATTTTTGCAAGATAGCGGATAACAATTCTTCTCTTAGCTTTACAGTGACAACCTCAGGCTGGAAAGTCGCTCAAAAAAAAAAAAAAAGACAGGAGTCCAGGCAGCACCTCCTTTGATAGTCACTGTTTTCTTTTCTTGCCATCTTCACACCGTTTTCATGAGAAAATGTCACAAATTTCTGGTAGCAAAGACAGTGAATGTGTTGAATCCTCTATGAGCTACAGCATAGTTCATATGAAATATGAAGATTAATGCCTGGCAGCAAACTAGAATCTTTAAAGGAAAGATCAAGAACACATTTTATCTCTGCCTAGGGTTTTTATATTTACATGTTGGAAACATTGTCATCTTTCATTGTGAAGACAAATGGGAATATAACCCTTATTGTTTTCCGAAACTTTGTTTGCACCAAGATTCTCCTAGGAAGGCCTTAGGGAGCTAGAATTTGAAGGACAGAGTGCTCTGTCCCCTGAGTGTATGTTCAACCATGGATTTTTTAAGTTTTTTTTTTTTTTTCCAGAGCTGTCTTTCATCTTTCCAAACAATGATGTCTCACACTTGACAGTAGTAGCACTCCCAATCATTTGAATCCAATTCTGGGCAGCTTAATTAATAAAGTGCTTATCTTAATGCCCTATGGGGAAAAAAACCAAAAGTTTTCCAAATGAAAATAGATATAAAGTGCTGGCAGAATGTTAAAATACAATTGGTAATTAATATGTATTGTGAGATAAAAAATATAGAGCAGGAGTCAGAGTTTGGGAAAGGATTTGAGGTGCACAGTAACAACAATGAATTGTCTCTCTTTCTGATGTCTCTTATAAGATGAATTTTCTATGAGCTGTTTTCTTTGAGGACTTGAAATCTTTCATGGAGGGTTGACAGCTGGAAATTATCCCTTTCCATCTGGGTGCTGCTTCCAAGTCTTGAAAGATTTAGATGCATTTGGCTAGTTCCCTTGTGTAAATGGCTCCAGTGAGTTGTTCCTTAGAGTTTTTCTTCCTACCAATGACATGCATTTAACTAATTTACTGTGATATAAGAAAACATAGAGATACTAGAAGAGCAGCTGGAGTTTAAATTAGCAAGGGATGTGAAGGACAGCAAGAAGGGCTTCTAAAACAGAACTGCAAAAGGAAAACTAAAGAAACTGTGAGCCTGCTGCTAAATGCAGCTAGAGATCAAGGGACAAAGGACATGGAAAAGGCCAAGACAGTCGGTGCCTTTTCACTTGTTTGGCTACTGAAGACTGCCTTCAGACCTCACATGCCCTTGAACCTGGTTGCAGAGTCTGGAGAAGTGCAGCAATACCCAGAGGAGAGGAAGATGGAGTAAGGGAGCACTCAAGCAAGTTGTATGTGTACAAACCAGATGGACCAGATGGGATGTCTCCAGGAGCACCAGGGGAGTGGGCCAACATCACCATGTGGCTGTTCTATAGCAGCTTTAGAAGGGCAGGACAAAGTTTCTGAGGCAAGTTCTCTTGGAGGTTCTGTCCAGGTACTTGAATATCAAAAAGGTTATTTGAAACAGCCAGCATGGAGTTACCAACAGCATATTTTGCCTGATGAAACCGATTGCCTTCTGTGATGAGATAGATGATTCTCAATGAGGAAAGAGTAGTAGATGTTGTCTATTTTGACTTTAGCAAAGCCTTTGGTGTGGTTTCCCACAGTATCCTGATAGCCAAATTGGTGAGATATGGTTTGGCTAGGTGGACAATAAACAATAAGCTGAATGGAAAATTGTCTGGACTATCAGTCTTAAAGGATTGTAATAAATAGTACTATGTGCATCTAGTTGGTAGTCACTAGTGGTGGTCTTCAGGGGATCCTCGGGACAGGACCGTTTAATGTCTTTTTTAATTATCTGGATGATAATCTCTCAGAAAGTTCACAGCTGACACCAAGTTGGGTTCAGGGAGAACTTGCTAGACTGGAGCAATGCATTGATAGAACCCTCAAGAAGTTCAGCAAAGGGAAATGTGAAGGAAGTCCTTCACCTGGAAAAGGAGAATCCCTGCAACAGTATAGGCTGGGGACCGAGTGGTTAACAGGTGACCTCACAGAAAAGGAGCTAGGGATCTTGGTTATACAAGTTGAATATCAGTGAGCAGTGTGTCCTTGTGGCAAAAGCTGCCAATCATATCCTGTACTGTTTTAGCAAAAACATAGCCAGCAGGTCCACAGGAGTGACTATTCCATTCTATTTGGCACTTGAGAGGCTGCACTGAAAGTTCTGCATCCAATTTTGGGCTCCCCACTTCAAGAGAAATAAGGATTTTCTGGAGCAAGCCCAACTCCAGTCACTGAGATGGTCATAGGGCTGGAGCACATGACATAAAGGAAAGACTGTGGGAACTGGATTTTTTCAGCCTGGAGAAGACAAGGTGAAGGAGAGATCTTATTGCTGTCCACAACTATCTAATGAGAGGGTGTAGAGAAGACAAGACAAATTCTGCTCAGAGGGGTGCAGTGATAAGAGGCAACAGACAGAAATAGCTATAAGAAAAATTGTAAATAACTAGTAGGAAAAAAATTCTTCACTGTGAGGGAGGTCAAACATTGGCACAAATGCCCAGGGAGGTTGTGGAGTCTCCATTCTAGGAAATACTCAAACATCAACTGGAGGCAACCTAGGAAACCTGCTCTAGCTAGTCCTCCTTTGTGTGGGAAGTGAACTGGAGACTGCCAGAGGTCTCTTCCAACCTGAATTATTCTGTGATTCTCTGACAGTGTTAGTCCTATAACAGGAACACTGTGTGAAACTAGAAGGTGGTGGATTAGAGACCACCATCAGAGCAACAGTTTTCGTTAGTCAATTTAGCTATGGGGTTGCTGACAACTTTTTAGTTGCAAGGCTAGACACAAGAGCTCTTTGGGATTTGTTTGATGAGGTGAGCCACTCTTGCAAGAGGTAGGGAAAGGAACTGATGCAGGGACCAAACACAGTGACCGTATCGCTATTAAGAGCCTTATGGAGAATCCATAATGGTTACACGCTTGTGAATGCCATGCACATAAAATGACAAGAAAGCAAGCTGAGCACCCTTCATTAGAGAGATTAGAATTTCATGGTTGATAATTGTTTCCAGAGTGAGCTGGACCAAAATGCCACATAAAATGATCCAGAACTTTGAAAGAAGTTCAGCTCTAGACCTCACCAATATCTTCAAGAAAGGGGAGCTGTTGCTTTCAGCTGTGCTCTTGTATGAATATTCCTTCCTGAAAAAATAGCAAGGTGAACAACCTTAAAAGATAGTTTACTTAGTGAAGTTGATCTTTAGAGTTGTTAGTTGAAGTACAATGATTTTTAAACTGACTCTGAATAAGTAGTTTGTGTGGCTATTTATTGTGAGCTGACTCTAGTCGGTGGCTTGCTTACCATAGTTTTAGCTTAGATGTTTGGCTATCCAGTATGACACCTGGTCTGTGCTCAGTGACCTGAATTTATGGTGCTGATCCTCTTCTTTGGTAGGAAACTCTAATTAGGATTGCATTTCTCCACAAAACGTGTTTTCTTTAATTGCAGAATAAAATTAATTAATACTGGGAACTCATTTTCATGATCACAAATAATATCTCAACATATTCTTAGTTATTATCTAGATGATGGCTGCCAGCATCATGTTACAGGCTAGTTTTTTAAGTAAACAGATTTGCTGCAACTTGCAAAATTCTTTTCTGAGGGAGGGCGCTAATGCACTCTGGCTGTTATTACATACCTAATAATTGCAAAGGACATAGCTACCTGACTTCAGGATTTTCATTAATAAAATTGCTATTCTCAAAATTCTCAAAGGGCTGTGTCAAATGTCATCCTAGAATGCTTCTAAACAAACCCATTTGTATCAGCAAGCTCATAATACTGTTTCTGTCTCTGCTGACATATATTGATCCTAAGTTCTCACGACAGCGATAATGGCTTTGCTAATGGCACAGTAAGTATCACAATTTACATCAGCTATAAATCATCGAGCACCTCAAGAGCATACAATCTACCATGAATGAGCTGAGTCATAAATTGTGACCCTGTTACATTTGTGCCAGTCCAGCAAACTATGTATCACTTACCTCTCTTCAGCCCCCACACCTCAAAGTGCTACAGGGGAAAAAAAAAAAAGAAAAAGACAACAGATAACTCTAGTAATTTATTTCCAGACATGTAACAACACATCTAAGAAAGGTCAGCTAGTAAACTCCTTGGGGTTGTTGGCAAAATAAAGTAAAATTGACACAAACTTAAAAAAAAAAAGGGAGACAGCATATTCATTTATCTACCCCCTGGCTTTCAAATACACTTGTGGCTTCATCGTTTAGGAGGAAAGACATGAAGACCAAAGAGAGCAACATGCACGGACAATGCATTATGCTGGACTTTTTGTCCTTCATCATGAGCAGGTGGAGTTGTCTTCAGAAGTCATGTGGCATTTTCCCAGCCTGCTGTGGAGCAGATCTTCATGGGCAGCCAAAGAACTCTTTTAAATGATGTTCTCCCTGCTCCGTGCCAGAAAGATGAGCAGGATCAGTGTTACATAACTGCTTTTAAAAATTTAAGCTGTCATGCTCCAAGATGCAAGGACTTGACTGAATCTAGGGAGCAACCCTTGGCCAGTTTTCCACTGATCTCCATCCTGACTGCCTTGCATTTTATTTATGTCTGGCATTGACAAACACAGTAGTTGTAAAAGGGCTTCAGTAAAAGGAAAATATTGAGGTAGGAAAGCAAATTAACAACGAGTTTAGCCTCAAGCTGTTCTCTGCTAGATGTTTTTCTGGCATTCTTTCTGCTGGGGCAGTGCTACTTTGGGACTCAGGGCTGCCTTTGCAATGTGCTCTGCCATGTGGGCTTTTAAATTAGTAGGTGTCTGGTCAGACTCCCCGTTTGTCTCTCCCATGAGTAGTAGTTGTAGTAGTAGTTGTGAACAGTGCACTTGTCAGGGTTTCTCTTTAGACTCTGCAAAGCTGTGGCTAAACTGTTTAGTACTTAGCTTATATTACACCCAAGAAGTCACATAGGGCTCTTGGATAATTTAGCTTGGAGGAAACAAGATCAGTCTGCTGGATCGCTTATCAGCATTGCAAAAATGAATCACTCTCTTTTGTGGGTTTATGTAGCGTCTTGGTGGAATTAGCAATGCAAGCCTAGTTCAAATGTTTTGCTGATCAGAAGCAGTAGTAGAACCAAGCCTGACTGTTTGCATGAGACACAAAAACATTTGACGTGAATAACAAGAAGGGAGTCTACAGAATAGTCCCTTGTGGTACTGTCTTTCAGTGTAGCTTGTATTGCGAGCTGGTTCCATGGAGAGCATTTTCAAATGTTGTGATATCATTCTTAGGCAAGGAAAACCCAAGAGATCACCCCACCCGTGCTGCAGAAAGGTCTTCAACTAACTGTAGCGGATATTAATTTCAATTAGCAGGCTATAGTATGCATACTGTTAACACTAACCTTGATATGAACTTAACTAAGATATTTTGTAGAATGGGTGTTTACAAATAGCAATTATATCTCTTGGTCGTTGCAAATTTCTCATACTATTAAGAAATATTTCTAATGGAAGTTGTGGCTGTTAGCATAGACTGTGCACATGAAAAATTTGCACATAATAACACAGATATAAATTAAATTGTTGAATCATGAAACAATTGGATAATTTTGTGCAATGTCCTTTGCTGAGGCCCAGGAAAGCCATGAGAATCCTTCTGCTATACCAAGTTACCCTGATTTCCACAAAGTCATCCTAAGATCATTTGCTATTCTGCCCAGAGAGGTGGAAGCCGAAGTATGGGATATTCTTACTTCAGACAATGCAGAAAGTTGAGTAAAGATACTATTCTGAAGACAATGGTAAGCAGAAACACAATTAACTTCCCTTCACATTGGACCTGTGTAGTCATTTGTTTGGTGTTCAAGACATTTCATAGGAGTTTTTTTTTCACTTAAACATTCCCTATGTAAAACCTGCTGTTGAGGACAGGTTTCTTGGAAACAGAACAATTACTAGCTAGAATGCCTCCAAATTCACAAGTCATTCTTCCATGGGTGAGAGCGGGTGATAAAGAAGTGTGTCATGACAGAGTTGTCTGCCCTGCTGTGTATGTTCCATTTTAGAGTAATAACTCATTTGCTTCATAAGTGAATAATATATGATCTTTAATATTTGAATAGTCCCTCAAACTGTAAAATAAAGCTCACTGTGAAATGTTTTGCTCTTAAATAATACTATAATTAGTATATGTTTCATTACAAAATTTCTCAAGAGCTTTCCTATTCCTTTTCCTAAGGAGTACTCAATCAAATCAAGCTATTCTGGTGCTGGAACTTGAGAACTGCTGTGTGATAAGATTGTGATGCAGTGTGCTTGCAGTGGAATGGGAGCATCCTAGCTCCATAAAAAGCCATAGATAATTAAGTAGAACTAGTGTCTTCACAAAATGCTTTTCATCTATGAAACATTATACAGATTTTTTTTTCTTCTAAAAGCCTGAGCATTTGGAAAGAACTAAAGCAGTTTTTCAGCAAGATTGTTTTAGGTAAAGGCTATATTTCAATAAAACATTTTCACAACGAAAATACAAGAAGTTTTTGTAATAATTGCCACCTTTTTTTTTTTTTATTATCTTCAAAGTCACATATTTTACTTTGGGCCTTTACCCACAGATTGCTCTGATAAATAATGGATGGTATACTATTTGTTAAATGCTATTTTTCTGTTCTTTCTGTTTCAATTAATCCTGCCCTTTTCTAACATCAGGAAATATCCATGGTTGGCACCTAAAATATTTCTCAGCAAAAAAAATATATTCACTTTTCTTTACTCACTTGTTCTTGACTACAGCTATGGGTGCATTTCAGCTGGAAAGAAATTAATACCAGGATTGGGACTCCCTTGATATCACTGCAAAAAGCTGTGGGTGGGATGAGGGAAGAAGAGAAAGAGACGATTGCCTCTCTATAAATAGAATATTTTCTGCACATCACTGATCGTGCACAGATGTCTGTCAATGACAGAGATGCTGCTTCAGAAATTACTTAAACAGCTGCATTCCAGGCAGAGAGGAGACAATTAACAAATGGATTTGGGTTGCAGAAACATTTGGTTTGATGACAGATGTTTGGATACAATCTTACTTTTTATTTATGGAATAAATGCTCTTAATCTGATTCCCTTTTATTATTTGTTGGAAGAACGTAAGTAATTATTTTCCAGGTAAAGTGTTTATATCACAGTTTAAGAGTCACTAATTTATTACTCTACTAGCAGAAAGTAGATGCCTTTGAAGTACTGTTTGACTAACCACAGACCTTGTCTCTGGGCAAAGGACAAGCAGGATGTTTGATGAGGGAATATACAAAATCTGAGACACGGGGGCTCCTTTCCATGAAGAGTACAGACCTTCCCAGGGAGGACTTTTCTACGAGTTTCTTCAAACTCCCCTTCCAAATGTCCCTTATGGGGATGTATACTCAATTTTTCAAGTTTCCAAGCCCAAAGTAAATTTATTTCTGGAAATCACTGGTAAATTAATAAGTCTTAAAATGTTATATAAACACTTTTGCCTAGAAAAGAATTCCTTACAGAATAATAAACTACTGGGTTTCCCAGGGAAACATGGGACAAATTCAATATCCAGGATTATGCACAAGATCAGATTAAGTAACCTACTGGTGCCTCCTAGTCATAAAATCTATGCATCCATAGCAATTCACTGGCTGACTTTCAGACTGATAATGAATGCCACCATATATTTACTGTTTCAATTAAGTTGTTCAGAAATACCCCAGACAAGGATTTATGTTGCTTGGTAGTTCCCTCTCATTCTACTAGTGGCTGAAACGAACCCAGAAAACTCCTGAAGGGACTAGGATCGCGCTGCTTATTTTTGCAGTAATTTGCCTGAAACCTTTTCCTTTTTTTGACTTGCTTTGCCTAATAATCTATGCATTTGTTCCAGACCAGCTGGCATTAACACAGCGGGGTGAAGGAGACAAGTCACAGGGAAATGGAAAGATGTTTCAGGGAGTGCGGGGAGCGAGGCAAGCACAATGGGAAGGAACCTGGCTACTGTGATTTGAGATGTGTGGTACATGTTAGCATGGAGCAAAACACATGCAGAGAGCTAATGGAGCTGGTGTACTCTCTCAGAGAAGTTAGTTTAAGCACGTTGGATATTTTAACTACCTTTTTTAAAGCCTGAAATCATTTGGTTCTAATTTCTGAGCAGGGACTTGCAGCCCACACAGCAGCAGGTCTTGATAATTATTAATTATATGTTTTTCCTCTGTTCTGTATGACCTTGTTTGCAAAAGCTGTGTGGTAAAGCTAGAATATTAAGAGGTTTATGGGCCCTGGCATGCCACCTAGCTGGAAAAGAGGAAAAGATTTAAAGAACAAATGGATAATCCAAAGTATAACCTTGAATTTGCACCCTTCCAGAAGGCACTGAAATCTGGAGTGCACTCGTCCAATGCACATGACAACTGAAAGAGCAAGTAGGTGATTTTCTGGTCTAGCTACAAATAAAATTCTCACTCAATCCCTTCTGACAGTCTGATCTAAAATGGCAGCAGCCTGCAAAGGCAGACAGCAAACTGGCCATGCAAGGAAGTCTAGCTTGAAAATCTGCATTATCATTAGCTGTAGAGACCCAGACACCGTGGCTTTGGCTCAAGCATTACAGTGTATTACAAAAAGGAAAGACTCAGGGACCATGGGGGATCCAAATTAAATCTGAAGAGGAGAAGCTTTAGTGTGAAGTTGTTGTCTCTACTTCGCCTGCATTACCTTGTAAGGAGCTCTCTACCCTCCTACTACAAGATCACTGTATTCCTCTCTGAATGTGCATGTTAATCTAAAAATCCAGCCTTCTGTAAATGTGAACGGTTATATTGGTTTTTATGTTGTACTTATGTAGAGAAATGCTGCCATCTGATCTTTCTCCAGTTGCCCAACTCCCCCAGACAGAATTTTTTCCCATTAGAAATAATGAAGCAACTTGACTTGCAACAGGAGAAAAATGTCCTGGAAACCCTGAAAGCAGCCTGTTTGCCCACAGTTACCGAAAGAAAAAAAAAAGTATCAGTGGACCTGGATTTCAAAACACTGAAGAGGTACATTTACTTTTGACTTATCTGAAAAATCAATTGGCCTTCAAGCCCTGACACATACACAGAAGAAAACACATTTCCTTATTAACTATGTTTTAGTTTTCTTCCAGAGGTTTGGAACATAACGTCGTTCTCTGCATGGTAGGCCATACAGTAAGTGAATTATTGCCATGTTGTTAGGAAGAAGGCCTGAAGAAGTTCACACACCATAAAACCAGTGTCCGCCCACACTTTACTTTTAACGTTATCGCACAACACAAGCACAGGATAGCTCAAATTAAGTTAGGCATCTCAAACCTTTTTTCTCCTGCCCTTTTGACTAACAATGTAATGTGTTTCTCAGCTCTTTAAATTGCAGAAAGTGGTCTCACTAGAGTAGCAAACTTCTGTGATAAAGATTTATGCACAATTATGACTAGTAAGAGAGGAAAAAGAAAAGCAATTTCATGAAAGCATAGATGTCTGCTGCAAAAGGTAGATTGGCTGGGCAAGTTAGAGCAAGAATATGACACCCTTTCTCATCTGAATAATATTTTAAACATAAGTGGTGCCTCTGAAGTCACTGCTTACAGTACGATGAGCGCTGCAAAGAGGTCACAGCCAGCTCTCAAAGCTGCTTGGCAAATAGAAGAAATGATGTGTTCTGCTGCCAATTTGCCTTGTCTTTGTCTTCTCCAGATTTGTTCATCTATCACTTGTGCTTTTTTCTGAATCCATAGCTGCATTCTCTCTGAGATACAGAGCTGCCTTTTTACCTGACTGGGGTCTCTAGCTGCCAATGTATATGGGAGCAGCACACATGTATAACAAGACAACAGTGGCTCAGCTCCTCCTGAGGAGGACTAGAAGCTGAAAACTGGTTAGCAGAACCCCTGATGCTCAGATTAAGTGCTGCCGAAACCAGCTGTCTGGGTAAGGCTCGAAATAGATTTCACCTGGGCCATTAATTTTATTTCACAAATAAAGTAGCTAGCTAATGTGAGAAACTAAAGGTTGGGTACAAATGCTGTGGCAAGAGAAGAGACCATTACCGTGCCCATGCGCTGTCAGTCAGCTGTGAGGCATCAACACCAGATACAGATACAGCTCCTGCAGCTTATGAGCACATTGAGAAGAAAAGCAGGAGCACAGGAGGAAAATCTGGCACCAAGGAAAAGCAACAGTGTCTTGACACTAACTTTGGTGTCAGCCATGGTTTGGTTCTCAGTCCTCAGAACAGCAACAGTTATTAGTGGAGTCTGTATGCATAGGCTTTAGAGAGTAGGAAATCTCAGGGAGAACCATTTTCCAGGTGGAAAAACTCTGTCCACAACACAAAATCGGGTCTGAGAGTGTGTATTTCTGGGTCAGTTCCCAGGAAGCTGCAGAGATGAGGTTGCTTTCCCCTTTATAGTAGTTTATAGGAACACAGACCACCCAGAGCATCAGGTCTGCTCTTCCACTGCTTTATTCTTAGTGCCGAGCCATCACTTTTCCTTAACAGCTACTCATAAGACTCCAGTGATTCACATTTTCTTGTCTCCCTCTCAATTTGGTCAGATTATCATTTAGAAGCCTGGATGCAATTTAGGCAAAAAAATTACAATTAATGCACCATTACTTTATTTGTAATCCCCGCACCCGATGATACTTTTCCAATTAAATATTCTGATAAAATAGGTAAGTGCTAGAAATGTTAGCACAGGGCTATGTAAACAAAGCAGCTGGCACAAAGGAAGATTCATCCTGCTACAGTCTGTTATCATACAGATTTCGCTCGATTAAATTGAGCATGCAGTAAGAGCTCTGTCCACATCAGTGGAAGAAAATTCCTCAGCAAAGGGAAAACACCAAGGAACAAATGCAACATACAACCATCTCTTTACACAGTGTGCACTTCTGACTGTAGTCACCTGGACTCAGATGGATTTTGAACAGTGTGACCTGGCTTATTATATTTCTGTTCTATGTCAGGGAGATTACTGATGCTTTTAATCTCGTGATTTTTACAGCAGTATTGTACAGAATGATATACCTGTCACCTGACAGTATAAGAACACATAGAGTTAATGATGATATTTTCTTAATATTCTTTTCAGGTTCTGAAGCTTTAGTGATTTTTTTTAAACTAAAATTAACATATTTCTTATATTGTAGTGCTAGAATGCCTATAGCTACAGCTGTCCATAATAGTCATCTGTGGCAGAGGAATAAGGGTTATTCAGCTTTGAGTATGATTCAGCTGTGAGAAGCTGGGTGTCTGTCAACCAAGTTGATGCCAATGAAAGTCTACTCTTAAAATAAGCCATTTACATTGGTGAAGAAAAATGGCTGTGTAGTGAGAGTATATTTTCTGGGACAACCAGGTCCTATCAGGTCTGGTTAGGCTCAGCTATAGCCTTCCTAAGGTATTAGGAGCAAGACAGTGAATCCCTCAGTGCCTCTGTTCCTCAGCTATATAATAAAGGTGATAATTCTTTGCCTAACTATTCCTTTTTTCTTGTCTCTTCAAGACATAGCCTGCATAGTGTAGGACCATCTTATAGTGTATTATTTTTATAGCATTAGTATGTTGAAACACCAAATGCAGGTTAAAGCTTCTGATTTTGTTGTTATTACTATAATAAAATAAACCCTATTTTAGATTTAGCAGGGGCTTCAACACAGAATATAGATGCTCAACACAGAATATAGCTGCTGAGCGAGCCATCTATTTAGAGTTGCTTTTGGATTAATATACATCAGGTTTTAAATAATACCAACATCCAAATGAACTCTGATGGCATTTTGCTCATGAAGGGTAAAATGTTCAAGATTCACCTTTGTAAGGTTGCTTGCCTGGTTAGAGCATTTTAGCACATGGTCTCTGTTGCATTAATTTTGGTTATGCAAAGCGTGGAAGGTGTTGGTTTTTCTTTGCCAAAAAAGAGGAATTCCATTTCTAAGCACAGAAAGAAGATGTAGCCTTCAAAGCTATTACTTTGAATTGCATAGCATCACTTAGTCTCACTCATGTTTAGCACCATTTGCCACCCTGCTAGAACTGGGATTGTGGAGGGGATTTTCCTCTGCTAGCGTGTTACAAGGGGACATGCTGGGTGAAGGGTAGCTGGTTTGCAGTGTTAACTCCCAAAGAAGAAGTAAGGCAGAAAGTGGAAATGCATAAAAGTGTAAATTGAGGGGGATTAAGAGTGCAGCAGTGCAGCCTGTCCCACTGCAGGGACATGGCAGCGGCAGGGAGTAAGTGGTGAGAGGCATCAGCAGGAAGATGCAGGGAGGTGCAATGGCCCCACGCGGGATTCAGCCATCACCGCAGCATGAGGGACTGTGCAGCACAGAGAGCTTATGAAGAATGCCTTGACGTGCTTACATTACACAGATAACATGTTTTGGAAGTGTCACATTGCCTGCAGTCTTCCAGAGCCTTCAGACATCTTCACAAACAGCTCTGCTGTTTATTTCCCTTGACTGCTTTTCTTCCACACTTTCCTACTCCATTGCTCAATCAGATACTCCATCAGGGATTTATGCCACAGGAAGGGGTAGCCTGATTGCGTTGTCTGTTGGCTCGTCATATTAAACCCCTCCATGCTCTGAGCTTCTCTGGGACAGGCAGGCTCATGGCGTATCTTGCCAAAAGCAGTGGAGGGGATTGGAGAGGCTTTCACACCTGGAGGTGTCCTGGAGACATGTGGACACAGATAGGGCCTCTGCGGTCCTTTCAGCAAAACGGAGGGATGGGCAGGATGGATATTCTGTTCTCAGCTTTAGTGAATCAGCTTTTATTAAGCCAGAAATGTTTTCTAGCTTTGTAGGTCTTTTTACTTTGGTCTGGCTGTTTGCGTATTAACTTGGAAGATTCAACAAATTCCAGTCCATGCTTGTAAGGTTTTAATCACCATGCTGTCCCTGCACCTTAACCTTTTTTCTTGCAGCTAATAAAGGAAGACCTTTCTTTTCTCTACAGGAGCATGAGCGTATTGTTTTTAGGTAGCATATTGCTTCTCTTCCTTTCCTCCTGCAGCTGTTTTGTAAAAGACAAGATGCCTTTGCAGCATGCCACCGGGAGGCATATTTTCTTCCTAGATGCAGTTTTAACCTACATGATCCAAGCAACAAATACCATGTTTTGTGTAGTGGTGGGGAAGCGGCTGTAATGAATGATCAATTACAAGAATCGAACCATTGCTCCCAATTGCGAATTATCAATAAAAGGCCTGGGTTTTAATGATTTGTTACTCATTCCAAAATAATTAATCAGGGAAGAGACTATAAATTAGTCACAGCGGCTTCACCGAGAAGGTGTGGATGCAGATGGCTGGGAGTTTTACAGGTTGGGAGAAGGGAGTCCGAGAGCCTTCAGGGGGATCAAGAGAACAGCCTTGTCAGGGTGCTGCCCAGCCACAGCCGGCTTGGTGCCCAGCTGCTGGGAGCTAGCCACTGGGGAAATGCCAGAGCCCAGCGAGTTTTAAATCCTGCCTGTGAGGCAGCCTGCACAGGGTAGTGGGGTGGCCTCGCCACACATCCAGTGGTGGAGAACCTGCAAGTGCTTTTTGGTGGAGAGCAGAGCAGAAAGTAGTACCCTGGCTCTCCTGGTGCTTGCATGGTGACTTAATTACCGCGTTGCCATCAGGTTACCTTTTGCGTATGTCTTCAGACCTAATTACTCTGTATTTCCTTGCTGTGTGGGGTTCGATGTGCCCGGTGCAATGGGGAACGCCTGTCCCAGAGCCTGCCCACAGGATCTGTACTCTGCTGAAGAAGCAGTCTGAAGTGCCCTGGAAAGTTCATGATCCAATAGAGGGTCTAAAATGTGCTCCTCTGCGTCCCCCTACTTTAAAGGCAAGCAGCGGTGTACCACGGTACTTTGCCATAAACCCAAAAGTGTCCATATGTTTTATGTTTGCTCTAAAAATGTCTTACAGATCAATACTTACAGAGGGGCCTGGTGGGAAGCCATCTTCTGCCTGGATGTCCATCAAGGTTAGCATTGCTTCAGGCCCATTCAAGCCTGATAGAAATACTGCAAATCTTATGTACATGACTTTTCATCAGAGCGGTAGCTTTCCTCTTTGGGTCTGGCTCTTCCTCACCATACAGTGAGGTTTTCGGTTCATGATAGTTCTTGGGCTTGGAAGCCCCCAAGAGTTGTATTTTGGTGATCTGAGTCATCCCGCTGGGCATGAGCAAGCTGTGGGCTGGCTGCTGGTACTGTGTTGCACAGCCTCAGCTGAGTGCGGGTGCTTGGAAGTGGTGGGGACTGCAAGGGCTGTGTGGCAGAGGTGAGGCTTTCGGTGCAGAAACCTTCCTGATGGATAAGGCTTGTCGCTTCTGGGCAAGTTCCCTTTGAGCATCTCTTTAGCATTTCCCTGGGTTTTAAAGGTTTTAAGGTTATTCACATGACCAAAATCAAGCTGCTTGTACCATGTCTCTGCTGAATATCGCTGTGCATTCCTGCAGATAAATACCTGACTCCTCCGGCTGGGTAGGTTATCCCTCCATGTCTAATCTGTCACAAATGATTTGTGGTTGAAGACAAAAGTAAGGAGTTTTTTATTTTATTTTTTATTACGGCAAATCTGTCAAAGGGAAGCAGCTGGAGCGGAGCTCTACACCCTGAGGGAAAAGAAGAAAAAATGTTGTTTTGGTGGGAAACTCAGCCAAATCATTTAAATTAGGAATTACTGACACTGTGGGTGCTAGAAGTGCAAATTGAACACCTACCTGCTTGAAAAAAGAGACTGGGAAAAGTCAGAGAAGTCGTGCAAAAAAGATCATAACACTCTCTTTTCTCTGGTGCTTTCTAACCTAATAAGATTTTCCTCATCAAAATACCATGCAGTGCTGTGAGGAAATGGTCAATTTACTGTTGAACTGTAGGGCTGGAGTCTGAAAAAGCAGTGGATAAAATATATCAGAGAAATAAGTCGAGGCTCAAGTTTCAGGTCACAACATTTGAATCATCTGTGGCCTCACAGCTGTGAAACTTCGGCCTCGTACAACAGCAACATCTGTTCCAGTGGTAAGCAAGCACTACCTTGCTTGTCCAAGGACGCTGAGAAGGCTCCAGGCTGGAGTACCTCCGTGTCAGAGTGCAGAGCTATCCCAAACCAGTGCATTAGCCAGACCTGATGTCTTTCCTGACAATCAGGTACCAAGGTGTCTGTCCATCCACCCCTTAACTCACAAGATGAAATCAAATGATGGTGTAAAGTACCACACAGATTAATTCAGATGAGATGAGCGTGAAAACACTGAGCATCTCACAGCAATGTTCACGCTAGAGGCTGAGCAAAGCCTGGACCACTGTGTCTCTTCCCACAGGTGAAGGGAAGGGCAAGGCTGCGGCTGCTTGCTGGACAGTGAGGTGGGGAAGGGCGTGCTGGGGTGCCTGAGCTGCTGAGAGGGGTACCCTCATTTCACACCAGGATCTTTCCCAGCTGCATTCAGGTACATGGGTATCTCTAATTTCCCAGCTTCTCCAACAGACATCTCCTTCGGGACACATGCAGTGTCTTTGGGGTTGCTTCATACAATGACCAAAGCAATGACCAAAGCACTTGGGTACCTGCTGCGGCTGGGGTTGGTATAGTTTTGCTTCTGGTTTATACTGAGCTAGACAAAAGGAAGACAGTGATACTGGTAAATAACATTAATAACATTTTCAGAAACTATTCTTTAGCCCCAGACACCAAGAAAGGGGGAGGGCAAAGAGATGCCCCCAAGCCGCATCTGTGCTGGGTGGGAGGACAAGGTGGCTTCAGGACGCTGCTCCCACCTGCACGCAGCGCGGCGGGGCACGCACCTGCGGTCGCTGTTTCTGCCACTGCCAGAAGCAGCAGCTGCCCAAGGGAAGCATGAGAGCCCTTGCTGCAGCAACGGGAGCTGCCCCTCAGAAATGGGAGACCTGAGCTCCGCTCCCCTCACTACGTCCCTAGCTAATGCAAAGGGTGGAGAGGGTTACTTCAATTCCCCAAGCAATTACTTTCTCGTAACAGATGTTACATCAGTTCAGGACCTTTACTCCTGTTGAGAGCTGCTTTAATGCACAAGGAGGCCCCTGGAAGGCAACCAAACTGTTTCTAAAGAAAGACATGAAGGTCTGAACAAATTGGTGGAGACGGTGGTACAAAATTATGCTGCATTTCACTGCAGAAGGCTATCTTTCACTCCTGAGCAAAGACCAAAGTCCTGAGCTGTAAGGGGACTCTACTGCAACACTTTCCATCAAAGTTAAATTCACAGCTTAGAGTGAGACATTCACCTTCCCCAAGTAATGAACTAGAGTCATCAGCAAGGGTTTTATCAGAGGCAGCACCCTAACTGGAAATACAAAAAGGTGGATGTAAAATCCTGGTATGTGAAATGGCAATATTGATTGTGCAGACTGGATGTGAGGGAGCACACAGGCAGTATGACTGAACAAGTGTATACATGCCTCGCTATTTATGATAATTAAAGTTTGAAGGGCAAAGTGTGTGTTAGATGTAATTTGCTGCATTGATCTCGAAGCTCTTTACATAAAGAGTATTTATACATTACAGAAAACTGTCCCTCACTTCTGCAGATGCAACCTTGGTTGATAGTGGGAGCTCTGCACATGTATCCTGAGTGAACATGACCCACCTTTGAACTCCCATCCCACGCATGCCAGCCAGGTTAACCTAGGAAATGTGAGATTATTATAACCCCCCAAAGAAGTTTGCTGTAATTACTCAAAGGCAATAAACCATTTTTTATGAACAGAACACAAGACATTAAAAATTTCATTAATGACAGCTTCACATTTCTTTGAAGTCATTATGACTAGAGAAACATCATGTAATATTGCACTGCATTATGAAATCGCTTACATTTCAGTTTCTCCTCCTCTGGTTACAAAACCAAATCTAATATGGTAGTTTTGGGTTTTTTTTTTTCTTTCTCCTATAAATATATCCTATCCAGTGCAGTACCTCCAAGGCACACATTTCATTTTTATTAGCCGGGCAGTGTGAGTCATGCTATTAATCGGTACCAGTAGCAACACATCACCAGAGTGTCCTTTGCTGCACAGCCTATATTTAGAAAGGGAATGAGACTGCCGCTGGGTTATATAATGATGCAGCTATTTATAGCTCTCCATTATACCTAGAGAGCACCGGCTGGCTATCAGAGCTGTGAGCAGCCAGGCTGACAGGGGTATGATTACAGGTTCGGCATCCTCCCTAGCTTTCCTCCAGACACATTTGCAATTTTGTTTACCTGCCATTATTTCTGTTCATTCTGCCTGCAGTAAAAGTACATTTGAAATCCTATGTGTTCAGCCAAAAAAACGTTTTAGAACCTGCTATTGCTTGTGGAAAGGTAAACAGTCACAATGCCAACAAAATAATTATATTTTCATTTACCTTCCTTTTTGGTTGCATGAACCTAGCCAAATGTAGCTGCCTTTAAATACACCCATATTTCTAGTAGCACTGACCTAAAATTCTCAAATTCTGAGGTTTTTCCACTTTTTTCATACTGCTTTTTGGTGGCTACCAATAGAAAAAGCAATGTAAGACAGATGACTTATTGTTGGGCCTGAGCAAACATAAGGATGGGGGAGGCAAGCATTTGTGTTGGAGGTAGAAGTGTGGTTTCTGCTGTATCTAGCATGCCTCACAACAAAATTCTGGTTAGGTCCTGCACAGCAGTTAGTACAGCTGAAACAGTTTCAGACAAGTAGTTGCAAAGCAGATATTAACAGTTTAAGGTAAGCTATATAAAAAAGGCTCAGGGCATGGTCTCCATGCTTGCACACCTGTGGCATTTCAGACTTTTGTTGTTCATCTGTACATTGTCTGGAACTGTAAATTTATTTTTAGAGTAGTAAATAGACTAGATTCCTGTCCTGGCCTCTCGGTGCCCATGCCACCCCAAACAGCAGGCTCAGCCTTGGCTGGAACTGCTGAAGCAATGCAATTAGCTCACACTGGAGCACAGTTGTGTGTTGGCTGTGTGAGGGTGTAAGACTTTGCAGCTAATACAAAACTGGGAGGAGTGGCTGATGCACCAGAGGGTCGTGCTGCCATCCGGAGGGACCTCCACAGGCTGGAGAAATGAGCTGACAGGAACCTCATGAAGTTCGACCAGGGGTAGTGCCAAGTCCTGCACCTGGGGAGGAACGATCTCAGGCACCAGTACATACCAGCGGCCGGGCTGGCTCAGAAGCAGCTTTGCAGAGAAGGATGAGGAGGTCCTCATGGACACAGGTTGGACATGAGCCAGCAATGTGCCCTACCTGCAAAGAAGGGCAACAGCACCCTGGGCTGCTGCATGAGGCAGAGTGTCACCAGCAGGCCAAGGGAGGTGACTCAGCCCTGGTGAGACACATCTGGAGTGCTGGGGGTTGAACTTGACCATCTCCAGAACTGCCTTCCCACCTCAGCCTGCCTGCAGGCCTGGGAAGGCTGTTCTTCAACTGCAGGATCATTACCTCACGAACAGGGCTGTGCTAGCATGGGGCAGTGAGTGCCAGGCCTTTGTGCAGTGCACAGGAGGGATAAGGTATGACAGAAAGGATCCATGGGACCTAAAGTGTCAAGAGCTACCAAAGGTAGTCTATACAGAACATGGATGCCTGTGGATATTAAAACCTGCCCCTTTGTGGTTTTCAGTTACTGTCAAATGCCTATCTCCAAGAGGGATGCAAAACATATTCTAGAGTTGTGCAGATTTTCTTTCTGAAAAATAGCAGGTGCTTGTCCTGCTGTGTAATAACTCAGCAGTTAAAGCTCTCCACCAGGCTGTGGGAGATTTGGATCTGCCCCTTCCTCCACTCCAAGGGATTTATCGCCTTGGGGTGGGAGTGAGGGCTGCTCAGAGTCTTGTTGGTTGCAGGCCAGTTGCACTCAAATACTCAGGAGAGACCTGTGTCAAGATATTGTAGTGACTAAAAGTAATCAGCTCTTAGGTGGGGAAGTCAGATGCATTTTCTTCCAGCTCCCCAGTTTTCCATGGATTTGTTTCTCTCCCAGCCCATGAAGGCCCATGCACCAGAATGCAGCGCAGGGAACCCCAGAGCGGTAAGTCCAGCAATGTTCGTGCTGTTGGGTATAACTGTGCTTGGTGGGGTTTAAAGCTGCTGCATTTTAGCTGCTGTGTGCAGGCTGGTTTATGTGGTGCCAGGTGTCAGGGCAAGCCAAGTGGTGAACACACCAAGGTCTGAATCCGGCAGCAAGTGTGCTGATATCTAGTAAGATGAGAACATTTCTCTTTCTCCTTTTTCCTTTTCGGTTTTCCCTTCCATTTTTATGTCCCCCTCTTCCCTCATCAGGGTATTAAATGGGTCTCTCTTAACTCTACTCAGGCACCTAAAGTTCACAGAGCTGGCAAGAGTAGGACACCCTTGGAAGCTCTGTCAAAGCTGGTTGAAATACGCTCCTGGCTCAACAGGTTTCAGACAATACAGACATAGGCACACTCAGTGCAATCACATAAACCTCAAGAAACCAGGATTAAAAATGTTTCTTTGTAGCATCAAAATGGTTTATCTTATAGTACCTATGCCTGGATTGTTTGGTGGTTTGTTTTTTTTTTTTTTTTTGCTAGCTTTGCAGCACCCTGTCATCACATTGTGTCAGGCTGCTGTCTAAAGCAAGTACAACAGTTCCAGCTTATATCATCATGTGCTTTTTAAAGTGCTTAAAATATTAACCACATACATCAGTCTCTTCATTACAATCGTAAGAAGCTTGTTTCTGCAAACTGAGATAGGTAATGATACAAAAATTAGTGAAATGGTGCACGTTTCGTTCCTGGCCAGGGTTGTGTTTCTCTCAGGCCCTGGGATTTATTGCATTCCCTCTTCCCTTTTTCTTGTGCATGCAATGCATACATAAGTATCACAAGAGAATTACAATTTAAAGAGGGGCACCATCAATCTGATGACCATTAAAATATGGTCACTGACCAAATCCCTTAATATACTGAGTTACTGCTGTTGGCTTTAGAATACACTTTGGAGAGGATTAACTGCAAAGCATGTTAAACCAAGGGCATATCTCTCATTCTCAGCTGCCACAAATGGGATGTAAGTTTTGCATACAGAAGGAAGGAGAAGGTTTTTAGCAGCTGGAGATGGTTATCTTTCCTTACCACAGGGAAGGCTGGACAAGATGCTGCCTACCACCTTTCCAGGCTGACATTATCTACACATCAGCGAAGCTGCTGAGTGTCAGTCTGTGATAACTGGGAGCACTTGCTCCCATATGCAGAGGAGCTCACCACCACACAACAGCAGCAGATAATGCTTTCTGAAGCAGGGCAGGGGAGGGAAGGCAGAAAGCATGCATTCAGAATACGTGCCGCTCTCACAAATTAATTTGAGGACCGTTTATTGAAACATGCAACAAAATTACAAATGCCTATGTAAGCTAGAAATCATTATCCATCATATTTTATTAATCCATTGATATTTAACTTACTCTAGGCTTCTTGTTAATCTATGGAGTTTGATTTGTTGTGGCAGCTATTGAATAATGATAAAATACCTTTTGTCCCACAATGAGGACAGGTCAGAATGCTGTGGAAGACAAGAACTGTTGCTGAAATTTAACAGCTTTTTAATGTCCTGGAAGCAATTCAGGTGGACCTGTCCCAGCTGGAGGTGGCATAAGCCCTAGCTGGGAGGCTGCTGTGGCAGGGGTGGATGCCATTTTATCAGCGCTTGACACAGCTATAAAAGTGATCTTTGGGGACCAGAATGATGCACTGTTTGGAGAAGAAGCTTTTCCAGATCCTATAGAGAGTTTCTCAGAATGTAATAATTTAAATATTCAAATATACCCACAGATTATTATTTTGCTGCAATATTAATCCGTGGACCCTGCTTGCATGGTGTGCTGTATTTGTAACAGTGAGTATTGTGTCCTCCTATGGACTGAGGCACTGCTCATGCTTCTTGGTTGGGGAATCCCTTCACCAGCAAATATACATCTTCTCTATCCTGGTAGTCTCTTCAAACAGGAATGCTTATGCAGCAAAGGGCGCTCTCAGTTTTTCCTCCTCACTGTGTAACTGTGAATGTGAGACTCCTGAGATCAGGTTGCAGTGAGGTGAGAAAAGGAGTAGCTTCCAAAACTTCATTTTCTACTGCAGCATAATGTAGCTAGGGATATTAATGACACAGGGTAAGAGCAGGCAAGTGGGAACTGAGCTCTCTAGCCTTGCACTCAGTTGCTTGGGGAGAAAAAGAGTCAGACATTGCTTGCAGTTACAGGGACAGATGATGCATTTTTGCAATTCACAGCTAACTGTCTCCCTCCTCAGCAAAACAAACAAGGAAACCCCCAAAAAACCCAAGCCCCACAACCCAGGATAAGAAACCAGATCCTTTTTCCCATGGGAGGGCTCACCACATTCATCTACCGTAAGGACCTTTCTGCCCCGTGACCTTTCCATGCTCAGCTGTGAATGGCAACCTCTTTGGAGAAAAAAAGCACTTTTACCAGCCTCACCAGCTGTTAAGGAGATTCGACCTCATTAAGCTGTATACCTACTGTCTGCAGAGGACATCCGCTCTGCTTCCATGTGGACGGAGCATGTGCATTCCTGAGGTGAGTAGAAATTTGGATGCATTACTATGTTTAGAGTGAGATTCAGCTTCAATTTAACACATCAAAATGTAGTTGTCTACATAAGAAGCTGGCAGTCGTGCTCCCATTATTGTCAGTGGACCATACTGTCAATACAGTTAATTGAGCCAGGAGAACTATTGACCAGGCCAAACGTTGGTCTCTGTTGTAGACTAACCTGCTTGACCCTGCCGACTGAACTGAGTAGGGGCAAGGTTCAGTTGCTTAAATGCAGCATTATTCTAGTGTTATTTTCTGCCTCCCTCCAGGAGGCTGAGGTCTTCCCTAAGCCCCACATCACATCAGCCAGCCTTGTTTGGGTGTCTTGGCTGCCCTTTGGTGTCTCAAATGGCACCAGGAAGTGACGGTGGGGAGCTGAACTGGAACCTGACTCCCCACTGCTTACAATCAGGATCTGGACATGTTCTTCACAACTTGACACTTAACATACCACACTTAGCTTTAGGTATCACACCTTGCCAGCAAGATCTCACTGCTAGCATTTCCCATGGCAAACTCTTGGCAACTTCCCTCTCAAACTGTAGGTTTTTAGTTCCTGGTGTCCTCAGCTGGCCAGACATGACACTTAGACCCCAACTGTCTCTGAACTCCAAGTTTTGACTTTAGCTCCCAGAGCTATGGCAGCAAGAGAAAAAAACAAGCTTCAGCTCTTCATGACAGCAGAGCTTGAAGTGTGGGGCACACAGGGATGAACAGGACAGTATCTAAGGTGTGGCAGATGAGGTCTCCTTGTTTTACTACGCAGACCTCTTGGCAGACCTGCTCTTCTTTAATCACTATCAATCAAATATGTTCTCAGTGAAACGTCTACAAATGATCTTTCAAAAGTATAAACTGTTTTTTTTTTTTTGTTTAATAGACACACAGCTAGTAAAATGGTAATTGCTCATTCTTGCTTAAGTGCTGACAGGAGCTTGAATAGTTGGGAATAGCTGCTATAAAAGGTTTGAGGTCAGGATCCTCTGAGATTTTAAAACATGTCACTGAGTTTTTAAACTAGTTTTAGTATGCTGTCTCTCCCTGCCCCCAACTGGTGGGCTTTGTATTTCAGGATCGTGCTGTGCATAAAAGATGTGCATTACCTAAAGGAAAATAAAACTGCCCTTTAGCAGATATATTGCTTTTCAAAGCAAATTGGTTTCACTACATTTGGAAGCCCATATGTGCTGAAAAAAATCCTTTGACTGAGAAGAGTTACCCAAAGCCCATAAAATATACGCACAGTAAATGTTCATGAGCTCAAAACAGGGAGTTGTTTGGTTGAACTGCAGGAGACATAACACAACTGTAGAACATTGTTTTCTCCTTTCCTTCACTTTTTGCTCATTTCTATGCAAAGCCAGTGCTATCTAATGGTAGAAACAACATTTCTGGCTATATCCCTTCTGAGGTATTTACAAAACTGATACAATGCAAATTAAGTAAATTCTGAGGCTTCCTTCAGCTTTTCAGTTAACTGGTTTTAAAGACTCCTGTTATACTGCAGAGCTGATTCAGAAGTAGCACATCCTTGTCAGGCACCCAGTTTGGGGCACTTCTTAGGTATATATCGATGCCTCACACTTTGCTTGAATTAGGAGACCAAGGAGAGTCCAAGGACAAACCCAGGCTACTGAGCTTCTGATGACTACTAAAGAGCTGGACCCTGGTATTGCTGATGAGCTCTTGGATCCACTACAGCAAAAGCATTTCCCAGAGCTGTAGCTGCGTGGGTGTGTGTGCTTTAACTCTCAGGGATTAGGAGATAGGCAAGGGCTGAGTTTCCTGGGGAGTAGGAGGGCTCCCCAAGAGCCCTGCCTGAATTGTCATGCACTGTGCATCACAGCCTGGGGAGAAATTGTCCTCCTTCTCTCAGATAGAGAGGAAGATGGAGAGCCTTGTATTTGGGAGACAGAGAAATGAGGGGGTGTGACTTCTCAAAGGAGATTTCTTAAAGACAAAATCTTTACAAGGCATATCAGGACTGCTCCTTTGCAGAGGGAAGGAGCTAGCTTGTGAGCCACACAATATAATGATGAGGCAACATACCATCTTTGGCTCACATTTTCTCCTGCCTCCAGAAGTATTTCAGTTCTTCTGTATGTTGCTCCTTGACTGAGAAAGTGAGACACACCACCTTCCTCCCCAGCTTCCGAGTTTATCTCCTTCTGATACCACTCTGGCCAGGTTTCCCAAGGAAAACTCAGCTGCCCTTTCTTGTCCCTGTCCCCGTGAATTATTGCCTGAGGTGCTGCAACAAGCTCTCCTCTCTTGCAGTCCAAACAGGGCTTTCTTACCAGCAAGCTACAGCTGAAGCTATTCAGCTTTCCTTTCTCGTTTCATCTGGAGCTGGTTAGGGACAAATATGGGTGAGCTGACAGCTCTGAGTAGCTCCTGGGAGGAAGAAAGCTGAAGGGGAGTGGTAGTATTTGGCTTTGCAGGACTGAAGGAGACAGAGTAAATAAAAGTACTGTCCCAGAGGGGTAAGTTAACCCTGGGATGGCTGGGGAGGTTTAACTGTCACAACCATCTGCCTTGCCTCTCTCCTGGAAGCTGCCTCCCCGGCTGAATGATTCATGAACCACCTCAATTTACAGCTTGACATAGTCACAGGAATTAAAATAAATGTGCACTGGCTTTGATACATTAAGCTGTAAGTACAGCATGACAGGGATAGATACATGTCCCAGTCAGGGTGTGCCTGATTCCAGCCTCGGCAAGGAGTGTAAGATGGGTCCTGAGAAGAAGAAACCCACCAGCTTTCCTAGTGCCACCCATGCCAAATATGTACCAATAATTTTAACACCCCAAGCTATTTTTTCCTGTGCCAAAGTGTGAGAGAAACCATTCTGTGACCAAGTCTCAAGACAGTGACCATAACCTGTTTAAAAAGCTGCATTTGGGAGCTCTGTATGCCAAGCGACCTTTCTTAAAGATTGAGTACACTCATACTAAACCCTGCATTTGAGCTCAAAGCAGAAATGTAATAAAACTATGCATCTGCATCCATTTGCTACCTTTGCTCACTTTTTAAGAATGTTCTTCCACCTCTCCAAATATAATCTTTTTCTCAAAAAAGTGTGATGGTGGGAAATCTTTTTAGATTATTTGATTCAAAGCTTGTTCCCTCAGCAAGACTTGAACATTGTTTCTGTTTCTTTCTGGAAAGTTCTAAGAATGTGAGCTGCAAGTGTACCTAAATATAATACCTGTAACAGGCAGTTTTCACTCACTCAGCCTGCCTTGCATCTCTCTGGTTTCATGCAAGCATCACAGCTTGTAATCATGCTTACCAAGAGGCATGAACCATTATCTTCATCACTTCTGTTCTATCTGAGATGATCTTGGGATAAATTTTAGGCTTTTACTGGCCTAAAGATCTGTATAGCAGAATCAGGAATAACATGTGTGAGCTGAAGTAGGTGTATCTCTTCAAAATCTACACCGGGTTTGATCTGCCAGCTATGCCTTAGTTGGTCAATGCTAAATGAATCAAGTTTGTTCCTTTCCAGTGTATCTGAGTGACCTCAAAACTTTAAGAGGCATTGAGAGGGCAGCCTGTGGGATTTCCTAGGACTGGGAGATCAACTAGGCAGTCTCAAACAACACTGAGCCAAAGAGAGAGGACAAAAGACAACTTAATAACTCCAAAAACCTCAAAAAGTAATAAAAGCTCTAATCTTTCTTTGACAAGTTACAAAGATAACAACAAACAAACAAACAAACCCAATGAAGCCTCTTCAGTGAATTGCATTTAAACCCAGCCAGTGTTGCAAATGATTCAAGGACAGATTCAGGTCCCATTGCACTGTTTTCCTTCTTTCTCCTCCTCCTCCTTCCCATTCCCCAGACACGCATGCTGTGCCCTCTGCAAGCCGAGTGTGAAATAGCTGCCTTCATTCATGTGTGACCTTCATCAGAGCGCCGGGAGTGTGGAGGGGAGGGAGTTATTTCTCCTGATTGTTGAATGCATAGGGTCATAAGCAAGACGCATAAAGACAACTGTATTATCTCACATTCTGTGTGTGAGGCTCACAAGTTCCCTCATGCAAGTACTCAGAATTGCGTCGTGTGTGCTTCTGGGTTGCATGGATCTACTCTGCTCTAAGGCCAGTTTTATAATTTTACAGCGACGGTAAATGCTGCTACGTTACGGGATCTGGAGCAGAAAATCCCCTGGGGATCCCTGATGGCCAGCACCTTGCCCTCTGCAGCTCATTTTTCTCCCATGGCTTGTTCAGGATAAAGTAGATGAGAAGGAATCCCCATCTCCCCAGTATAAAATAACAATCTCAGTTTAGTGTCAGGTCCATGTCTGAACCATATAAAACAAGCCACCTATTTTATTCTTTTGTATGCTTCTGGTGTACAATTGCTGTGATTGTGAGGAGAGGGTTATTTCTTGCTTAGGAGGATTTTTTCTAAAAAGAAAGTGGCGGTGGCTCTCGTGTTACCTACTGCTGCTCGCCCCAATGTGAGCTTTGTTAATATAAGCCAAAACTTGCAGCGACAGGGAGCTGAAGCAGCCAATACCACATATATGAAACTGAAAAATAAATGGAAGTTGCAGCTTTGCTTTTATCAGCCTGCAGGCAGCTGGGTCTTTTTTGTCTCGGCTAGCAGAAGAACCCCACCTCTCTTCTCCTGCAATAGATCTGGAGGCTAAGAATAGACACGACAAGTTCCTCTGACAGGCTTTAGTGCTGTCTCTTGAGAAAAAATGGGCAATCAACGGTCCGTCAAGTTAAGAATCTGAGGAGAGAAAGACAGCCCAGGAACCACAGGACCAGTGTATTGACTAACTGCCTTGTTCACCATTCATTTAGGTGCCACCTGTAGCTGGAGAGGTTTTGTTTTTCTCTCTTGTGCTTGATTATATCAGTGTGCAATCCTTCCTTCTCTACTTCCTTCCTTCCTCCTCCTTGAAAAAGAAAAGAAAAATTAAGTTTAAAGCCATGCTTATTAGGGAGGCAGAGTTGAATTAGCTTTCAAAAAAATAAATTTCATCATGCCCTAGAGACAGATAGGGTGAAAAGGGGAGCACTTCAGTAACAGGGCTTAGCATTTGTGCAGTGCTGTGTGTATTCGAAGTGTGTTACTTTTACCTCTGTGATCAGTACAAGCCTCCTGCAACAGATCTTGGAGACTATCATCACCTCCATTTAGGGCTGCTGATGTGGATTTTATGGCTAGTTTAAATAAGATGACTAGTTATGGTTTATTCAGTTGCGGAACACCTAGATCTAATAACTGATGTGAATTTTCATAGGAATAATTATGAGCCTATGGAGCACTTTGTCAGCTGTGCTGTCTGAAAAGCAGTGTGTAAAGACCAGCTTGTGGCTCTTCTTAAATACCAATGGCTACTTTGTCTTCTTTTTCACCTGCAAAGTGGCCACCACATTTTTGAAGAATAATAAATGAAATTATTGCTTCACTTCACAAGGACAAGGGGAGAATGGTCAGTAGTCTGCTTTTCCATAGGAATGTTGCCTAGGAAACATCATCCTGGAGCTGTATGTTTAGTAAGGACATATTAAGTTTGTCTCTAAGGAAGCACAGCAAGAAAATGCTTCTAAAAGGAAGGGAAAGAGGGGAGACAAAGCCCCCGCCCTCCAGCCTGTCCTTGCTCTCCTGGCAGTTAAGGCACATCACTTACTAAACAGCTAAAGCTGCTACAGGACATTGGGATGTTCCTGGCCCTCACTACTACACTAATTGCTAAATTAAGGTTACCCAAACTTCTCTTTGTCTTTGGTGCAGCTCTAGAGGCCCCTGACACATGTGGAGTAAGGCTATGATGGACCTACCTGCGCCACAGTGTGGGCACAGTGACTGGGGATCTGAGGATGGTGCTGACCCTGCTCCAAAATGCCTGCAGAGATATAGCCCTAATCCTTGAAATACTTTTCTGAGGCAGAGATGTAGCATCATTAAAGAATGAGAGGTGACAGAGTCTTATAGTAATGAAGATTCTGTCAATACCAAGATAGCAAGGGGGGAAGAGATGAGAGGAGAATAAAAACTTTAGGGGAAACAGGACAGCCCCCAGAAGGGAAGGAAGCAAACCCCTCTTTGAAAGGAACAAGTGCTGTAATTAAAAGTGTACAGAAAACAAAGCACAGCAGTTTGGAAACATGTTGAAGTTGAGGTGATATTGTCAATAAGGAGGAGATAAGCCACCTTTTGTTCTTTCACAACAGCTGTCAGAAAGCTACCTGGTGAATCAGCAAACGATTTTCATTATGAGAAAACCTGGAAGAAAAAAACCTGTTTTGTACAAAAACCCAGGGAAAGCTGGAACTAGTGAATGAAGGACTTCAATTCAAGCTGAAAATAACTAGGTGTCAAATCTAGCTAAAAATCTAGTGGTATGCATAATGCCAGGTACGATATTGATTTCCTGGAAAGAAAGGGTCAAGAACAGGTGACACTCATAATTTCAGAATAAATGCCCTTTTCCATCCAGCACTGCAATCACTGTAGCATCTCTGCATTTCCCATGAGTGCAAACACAATAATGCTATAAAGTACATTTCTCTTTGCTGCTCAGAAGCACTGTTTGCTTTTTCATTTTTTTTAGGTGTAATAGTTGTACATATATGTAATAGAAAATGAAAGATTGAGGTACTATTTAGAAAAAGTGAGGCTCAGAAGTGAAGTTTTTAAATCCCAGGACCCATATTTTTGTTCATTTCTCTGCTGTAAATCCCAAAGACTTAGGCACCTTCCAGCACTCTGTCTGTATCCTGCAGCAATGCAAATAGTCTCTGCTGGTTGACACTTCCATGGGAATTTTGCTTTGTGGCTTGCCAAGGAAGACATTTTTAAGCAGCTAAAGCCAGTCCAACAGAAACATTCACAAAACCTCTTAGAAATTTAAAAAGCAGAGCTGAAAGATACTACCTACTCTCTGTCTTTTTTCCTGGCAGGACCTTGGGTCTTTCATGATCAATTTGTCCAACCTACTCTTTACAGCCCTCCAGCAGTGGAATGGTTAGCTGTCCTTTTCATCAGGAAACCTTACCCTATGTCTAGCCTAAATTTCCCTTGCTGCTGTTTAAGCTCACTGCTGCTTGTCCTAGCCCTGTTAGGGATGATAAAAAAAAAAAAATCCATTTTGCTTTTTTTTTTTTATTTTTATCATTT
>VZTL01038669.1:30750-40925 GCA_013400535.1 Scopus umbretta
GATCATATAGCAAAAAATAATTATCAACTCTCTTTTCAGCCTTCTCTTTCTTGAAAAAAAAAAAAACAAAACAAAACCCAAACCCAAGCATCTCATGTACAGCATCTATATTCAGTGCTCAGTAAATTCTCCCAAGAAAGCCCACAGGTTTACTGGTGTATGCTGGATATCAGTCACACTGACTCCAGCCAAGATCTTCCCAGTGCTAAATAGAATAGGGAGATTATTTACCTAGCTATGTGGGTTTATGTATTTATTGTCTCCTGAGTCTGAAGCTGTCTTTTCCCTGCAGGAGAGCAAAGGTCTTTGATTCCAGCAGGTAATCACTGGAAGTGTTCTAGTTGAAGGTGCACTGCGTTGGGGTTATGCTCCTTGGGATCTCTCTGCTGGTGTCAGAGCCAAAATCCAGCTGAAGCTTTCTCTGCACTAGAACTAGGGTCCTCTTCCAAGGCCAGTGACTGCTCCTGTCAAACCTTATCATTCACCTTGAATACAAATGCAAGCGACCGTATGACATTATGAACTTGTCCTAAAATTGCTCCTATTAGTCCAAGAATCTTGACCTCTTGGACTTCAGAGGAATCCTTGGATGTTTTTTTTAAACAATTTTTGCCATCGTTATAATTTCACACTGTGGTCCTGGGTATGTTAGGCAGTGGGAGATGATCTTCAGACTGACTTAGCAATGAGTGGTGGAGATGCTCTGAGGTGGTGAAGTCTCTAGAAGAGATTTCTTCAAATGATTCTACCTTCCTACTTGCACAACTCACATCTGAACCCACTGTGGGAAGCAGAGATCAGCCAGTACCTATTAAGGCTAAAATAAAGATGGAAACTGCAGTTTGAATAGTCCATGTTATCCATATTGGCAAATATGGCTCCTTCCAGGGAACAGCCTTTCACCTCTATACTAAGTCTTTGCAATAAAGACCCGGTTAAATGTGTACATTTCTGGATTATCTGGAAGGTCCTGAAACCATCTCTGCTGGTTTTGCCTGGGATAGAGTTAATTTTCTTCATAGTAGCTGCTATGAAGCTATGCTTTGGATTTGTGCTGAAAACAGTGTTGATAATACAGTTGATAATAACATTGATGTTTTAGTTATTGCTGAGCAATAACTCTGTGAGCTTACACAGAGCCAAGGCCTTTGCTGCTTCTCACCCCCCCCCACCAGTGAGTAGGCTGGGGGTGCCCAAGAAGTTGGGAGGGGACACAGCTGGGCCAGCTGACTCCAGCTGACCAAAGGGATATTCCATACCATATGACGTCATGCTCAGCATATAAAGCTGGGGGAAGAAGAAGGAAGGGGGGGACATTCAGAGTGATGGTGGTTTGTCTTCCCAAGTAACCATTACACGTGATGGAGCCCTGCTTTCATGGAGATGGCTGAACACCTGTGCTGGTGGGAAGTAGTGAATGAATTCCTTGTTTTGCTTTGCTTGTGCGAATTGAATTGTGCTTTGCTTTACCAATTAAACTGCCTTTATCTCAACCCATGAGTTTTCTCACTTTTACTCATCCAATTCTCTCCCCCATCCCACCATGAGGGAGTGAGCAAGCAGCTGTGTGGTGCTTAGTTGCCGGCTGGGGTTAAACCATGACACCACCGCAGGAACAAATGGACTGTCTACATATATGGGCAATGAGTTTAGCTGTAAGTAGCACAAGCATCAGTGGAGAGTCCTTTGTGCTTGTGAAGGTCATTTAACTTTCAGCAGTTACTATCCAAATGCAGTGACAGTGGGAATTCTCTTTCTAGGGAAGAACTTAAAAAGAAGCCCTCAAAGAGCCCCACGCAGAGACTCTGCTGGTATAAACTGGCACAGAGCCGCTCTCGCAACTGTGCTATTGAGAGTGGTAATGAGGTTTCTCTTTTGTTTCATTCTGTAACTTCACACAAGGTGTCACAGCACAGCAGAATAGTATGGGAGCCGTGCTTGCCAGCAAAAGTATAAGCTTTTGTCAGGTCATCTCTCCTTTCCTATAATATCTCTGACAGGCTAAAGGACATTTTGCCATGCTCTCTTTGGAAGGATCTTTGTCACCTGGCTCTCCCAATTCCAAATGTTTCTCCTGTTACTCGATGTCTTGCTTTGCATCTAGTGATGTTTCTCGTCATACAAATTGGCACACCCAGTTTAATCTGCCATTGCTGCCAAAGTGCCATCTTCATAGTTACTCCATTCATTCACTTTCTACATGAAACAAATTCAAATTAGCTTTCATATATTCATTTTCCCAACATTTGCAGGGTGTACAGATCAGCTGTAAAATGCTCTTCTGACACCAGCTTGCCATTTTTGCCTAAGGAAGAATTATATATTACATGACACATAGACACACGTCAAGTAACATCTCTAGCGCTGGGAATGAGGAACTCTTCCCTTGTTGCAGGCCAAAAAGACCTTTTGTGGGCTACAGACTAACACATACTTCAGTGATGTGAAAATGGATGTGCTGGGTAAGACCAAAAGACCATCTGGCTCTTTCTGAATATGCCCAAGAAAAGGTTGTAAGAAATGAGAAATATACAGTGAGGATTTTACATGATGTATTCTCTCAGCTTCCAGCAACCCTTGGTTTAGGGAAAATAGCAATAAATAGCAAATGTTCATAAGACAGTAATAAGGGGCAGACCCAGCACAGGGGGTGGGGGGACGACACAAAACAAAAGTAACATGGTGCAGGTCATTTGTGATGAAGACATAGGCTGCATTCAGACTTTGGGAAAATAGGTTTTCACCCTTGTAATAGACAGTAAAATCATGTTTGAATGAAACAATTTACTAGGGAAATGTTGGCAGGTGAAGGGCAAATCACTTGGACTGTTACTGCCTCTGGCTGGCTACTACAGACCTGACAGAGGACGGGAACTGTGGATTACTGATAGCAAAGTTTCTTGAGGAGGGGCTGAGCTTTTTTGGATTTAGTGCATAAGAACATACGTAATGAGCAATGAGTTTCTGTCATCCTGTGGATGCACATGTGAAGGAAAGGGGGAGAAAGTGAAAGGGAGAAAAGTGAGGTTAGCAGTTAGCACGAACCTGCATGACTCTCCTGGCTTTGACAGAGATCTAGTGGAGCTCTCCTGAGTTATCCTGCCTGTGTCACCCACCTATGCAAGAAGCAGGGTTAGTGACTGAGGTTGTATAAAGAGATAAAATAACTTTTATATAGATAATTGTATAGACTGACATATAACTGCTATTTTCTGACAAGGAAGAAGACCCATGCGTCCAACAATTGTTTCAGGGGGATTACCATGAACTATAGATGAGGTCTGACCTTAGGATGTGGTAGGATGCTGGCTTCAGTGGAGCTCTGCCAAAAGTATTAAACGGCAAACAAACAGAAGCAGTCATAAATCGAGGTAGGAGATTTTGAATTAGGTGATTAGAATGAATGACCTAAGCTGCTTTTCCGCAGTAGAAATACTGACTGGCTTGCTTCTGAATTCCCAGTACTTTGTGAATTGAGGGTATTGAGACATATAACAACTGAAAATAATGGGGCAATGTATCATCTGAACTTGTCTGAATATGAGGAAAATCTCAATCCCAGGTGAAATTCATTCATTCACAGGAATTTGTGTTGAATTAACTTGTTTTATTCTGCTTTTAAGAGACAAAGCTGCCATTTATTGATCAAAAAGAAGCATATCACCCTGTTATTCCTTAACATCCCATAACTCCAGGACACTCAACTATTTCTGCATTAACAAGAACATGTTGAAGAAATATTCCAAAATAAGACTTTCTGGATGATTTCCCAAAAGCTCCAAATACAATCATAATGTTCTTTGAGTTATCATAAGCATTGATTTCACCTTAATTTTAAATGGGCACACTATGACAGTAAAACATTTTAACTTTACTTGTTCAATAGCAATATTTTTCTAGAAAACTATCTAATTAGCTTGTGTGTTTTCCATTTTCTGCTTTAATGGTGATAAATGACATATCATTCAGGCTAAAATTAACATCATCAAAAAATTATGCTGAAGAAACCACTATTTTAACTTTGAACTTAACTAATTTCTTCTCAATGAAGATGAAACATATTTCTGTCTGAGATATTGGGTCATATCCTCAAGTAAAGTCACATGCACTGAGTTTAAGGGAGGAATGCTAACAGCTTTAATGTTCCCATACTCAATTTGACAGGGGCAAATAATTCATTTTTTATGGGAAAAGGTTGGGTTCAGAGTAAATCTTCATTTCTGAGTGATGATAAATGAAAGGCTGATGTGATGATCATACTTGATCCTGTTTGGGGAAAATGATGATGTATCTGTCTGTCTGATGGATTCCCATTCTAGCCATAGCTGTAATACAATATTATGCAATACAGAATCCTGGGAATAGTACTGCTTTTTTTTTTTTTTCCCAAAAATCTTTCCCAGTAAACAATTCTTCATTGTGAGAACAATATATCAAAATTAATCAGGAATGTGTGGGAGTACATGTGTGTTTATATGTGTGTATGAAAGACCAATTTTGGTTTAAAAAAAAAGGCAAATTACTAATAGACTATAAATCCTGTACTGGTTAAAATTAAATTCTAGGCCCATTGGCTGCAAGATGGCAAAAAGTGCTCAACAGACTGCCTTGAGAAGTGTCTCAAAGCACGAGTTTTCTGCATCCCATGGTGGAAACCATGTCGTGCTGCACTGTGGTGTGGCAGACCAAAAAGCCAAGGAATACAGCAGTCATCACAGTCGCCCTAGGCTATTCATACTGGTTTAAAATTCGAAATATTTTAATCTGTCCCTTCAGATTCAAGTAGGCTGTGGGTTATGGAAGATGGGGGAACTAGAAGTTTTGGGAAGTTAAAAGGGTTTTGGCAAAAATAAGATTCATGGAAGGATAAAATAGTTTAAGGTTTTCAGACAAGCAAATCACCGTATGTTTTGATGAAAACTGTTTGCAGTGAAATCATTAACATTGGTAATTGTCACTTTTAGATTTCAGGTTTAATAGTGGATGGAGACGAATGGGAAAAGTGACACCTCTCAGGTTTTTTGATCCAAGCTTTTCAAGATTTCTTTCATAGCCACAAAAGTTAGCACCGACTTCCATGAGCAGCAGCAGTAATATGGCCTGGGTTCCACAGCCTTGCATCTGCAGTCAAATGCTCTAATATTTATTAGGGTCTGAGAGCAGAATGAGGCTTTGCACGTTTGGAGGCAACTGGAGCCCTCCAAGCATGCCTTTCTAGTTTGGCTCCTCTGCTTACCTGGTCAGTGGGTGGTGCATACTGCAGCCTTTTCATCCATGGGGTCATTCAGAGCATCTCTCTTTCCGAGGCAGCCACTGATTTTCAGGAAATTGGTAGAAACACATCATGTTTTATATGGCTGTCCTTACGTTAAATTTGGATATTGTCCAAGTCTAAAATTTGCTAGGATCAAGTAAATAGATATTTAATGTACTTAAATGCACATAAGAAACTTTGTTTTCTTGGAAAGCAGGGTAAATTACAGACCAGGACTTCAGATAGCATCAGTACGTGCATATGCCATTTTGTTCCAGCAGAGGCTTAGGGCTGTATCTGTTCCCTGCTGAAGGCTTTGACACTAGATGATAAACCCATCACTGCCAGACAGGGGCAGCCCTGCCTTGGGGACAGTTGTGTGCATGCCAGATTTGTAACCTTTGATAACATCTTTCTGAGCCTGGGGTACTTTTTTGAGTTTTGTTTGGGATTCAGGGTTGTAGAACTCCTTCTCCCTTGGTGCACCTGCTGTTTAGTGCCTGTGTTCTGTTATTTCAGTTTGCTACCAACTTTTTGCTTCCCCACCCGCCCCTTTTTCTATAAAACCTATGGAACAAATCAGCTAATTGGGAAAGAATTGACTACTGTGCTGACTCATGCCCATCAATAGTTCTGTTAACAAACTTGCAAATGGAGAACCAGTATTACTGCCGATGGTCCACAAGGAACAAAATAACTCTGCTTCGTATTCAGATCAGCAGCTAAACTAACAGAAGTTGCAGTGGGGATGAAACAAGATAGTTCCATTCGCAAATTGACTCAACTGATGCAGAGCACTTATAAAGAAAGAATGCCATTTTAAAGCTACTTCTTAGGCACTAGCAGAATTTAAAGCAAAAAATCTTCATACATCTCACTGCAAAATCCTTTCGCAAGCTAAGAGGGCATCACTGGGTCAGTGTAAAGATCCATTACTTGAGCTTTCTGCACCTGTTCAGTCACTGTGAAGAGGAGGTGAAAATGACCTGTGTCTTGCCTTCTAGAACACAGAAGTGAAATTTCCTCACTTTTAGATATGCATTCCCAAAGGACAAATGAAGTAATGCGATAATCAGAGCAGCAACACTTAACATTTAAGCCTCGTTGAATTCACAGCTGCTGTGCTAGGTATCTGGTCTTACACACACCAGGCAAGAGGACTAGGCACCACAGTGCATGTTTCACAGCAGCTGGCATGCTATGGGGAAAACTGCCTTTCCTGGTTAGCAGAAAAGACCGAGGAACAGAGTTTTCTATGTTTTGTCCCTCAGGGCTAGGTTTAGAGTCACCTCAGGTCAACCAGAAAGTGCCTGTTACCAAGTGGGAGGCTGAATATTTGTATCCTCTTGCTTATAGTTTTCTTTTTTAAAGACTGAGGTGGTGGCAGTCCTTTCTAGCAGTGGCTGGAGACCACCCTGAGCAGCACTTGGCTGCTCGGCATTCAGCCCCACTGCTGGCTAAACGTCCCTCCTGGATGGGAGAAGGGGAGATAGGAAAGGGAGGGAAAAGGACTCCACTGTTAACTTAATGCCTACTTGCCCATTATGCCTACTTTGAGCAGCGAGGGTGTTTCCTCTCACAGGGA
The DNA here is from genome assembly GCA_013400535.1 of Scopus umbretta. Taxonomy (NCBI): domain Eukaryota; kingdom Metazoa; phylum Chordata; class Aves; order Pelecaniformes; family Scopidae; genus Scopus; species Scopus umbretta. The sequence goes on from VZTL01038669.1 coordinate 37,590, forward strand.
GATTTTCGGAGGCGTGCCTATTTTGCGTCTATGGATGGGATGTTAGGTTATGTTGAAGACCAGCCCACTGGTTTTAGGACCTAACTAGCTGTGTATTTGCATTCACACTGTAGAAACTTAGGATTAGGTGGGAATTTCTGGAGTGCCAAAATGTTAAATAGAAGAAGTCAAATGTTTCTGAAAAGCTTATTTCAGTAGCCTGATGCACTCTGTAATTGTTAAATACATTGACTATGGTCTGTCTTTTATTGTCTACTAACTGTCACTCCAGATGACTTAGAATCACATAAGAGTCCCATATTCACATGATTTCAGAGAGGTTTAGATGTCATATGGATGGCTACATTATTCCTATTAACTTGAAAGAAATGTAAAAATGAGAAACCTTTATCCTCACACATGAGATGTTATTAATTAGGTCAGATATAATCTATTGCCTAATGAGATCCTTTGGAATTTGGACATAGCTACTGTTTTATTCAGAGCTTTAGCCACTCGCTTCAGTGTGTTAAATACAGGTGATTACTATGATGATATAGGCCTAGAAGTGTCTCCGTAACCCAATCAATTCCAGCAGACAGTCTGGAGTACACCACACCATTATCACTGCTCCATAAAAAACAGAACCCAAGCATTGCAGAGTCTCATGAAAAGACCTGGGTTTATGAATGAAAGATTTGATCAGACTGTGATTGATTGCAATCTGAATCAACACTTTTTTATTAAATAAGGAATTTTGTAATGGGAAATCAAGTGACAGAAGTTTGCAATATTATACCTCCTTTTCTTCCTTAGGATTTTACCTAACATTTTTAATCATGCTTGTGGACTATATTAAGCAATAATTCATTACAGACCTGATCCAAAGACCATTTAAGTCAATAAAGGCAATCCATGTAATTCAGAGACTACCATTCACTGCAAAGGGCTTTGGATCAGCCCCAGCAGCTATAAAGTCCATGCTGGAAAAGCTCATCACCAGACGGTACAGCAGTTCTGTATCAGTGCAACCAGCAAATTAATATTGGAAATTGTAGTTTCTTTTCTCTACTTTGATTAAGACTATCATCTCAGTTTTCCCATTTATGCTTCATTAGATATGTTAAGATGAGCAGCTGTAAACCTCAGGGTTGACTCTGGGATATCATAATAACCACATCCAATGGTCTGCTAAGTGGCAAAAGGAGTCAATCCTCCTTTACTCCTTTCAGGCTGCACCTGGAAGGCTGGCATGGCTATAAAAATTATTTTTTTTCCCCACTAAATAAACCACGTACATTCACAGAGACCATTAAAATGCTACTACTGCAGGTGTTTATAGGATTCAAGATGGTGTAGAGCTCCTGAAAGTCCTCCACAGGAATTTAAGGCAAATAACCAAAAAAGAAGTGTGAATGCTACCCATGTCTCAATTCAGTGTGCATTCAGATTCTTCACAATAAGAACCAAATTTACAGAGAGGCTTCCCTATGATTTCTACTTCAGCACACAAAGCTTTTTCACTGTGAGTTGTATATAGAGAATGGATTGTAAATGCACAAATCCAGCTGTGCTCCATTTTTATAAGGCATGTAAGAGTTTATGTCTACATAAATTATTAACACAAACCTTTGTGAAAAAAGGTGAAAAAAGCCCTGTCAAGTGAACCATATCTACAAGTAGAAATCATGTTTTGAATCCATGGGTTCTTTAAAAATCCACCTTTTTAAAATGGATTCTTTTCAACTTGCCATTAATTTGAAGAACATCTACACAGCAGCTATAATCTGTAAAGTTTAATGCCAAAGAAACTTGCAGCCTGCCTTTTTTATCCGCAGTTTTCTAGCAGCTAATGAGTGGGTTTTGTCTTGAAAACATCTTTTCTTCATTTCCAAACTTACCTACTGTAATCTTTCAAATTCCCTAAATGAAGTAGCACTATTTCCCGAAGGCCAAGATAGGATGCTTAGGGCCAGATCAGCCTGTCTTTTCCACACAGCCTTGCACAGAAATTGGTGAGGGAGGGACAGGCAGCAAGGAGTGGTGCAGGGAGACCCTACCAGTCCAGACCAGCACACACACGTTTTCCACTTCAGTGATGCAGAATGATTCTTGGAAGCAACAAAAAGCTGTATTTTGAAAAAAAATTTAAAATCCTCCACTTACCATTTTGTATAGAACAGTTTAACAACAAACCATTTCTCTTTACCCTGCTAAATAAAATACTCTATTTCAATTTACATTACGAGGAAATCAGCATTTAAATATGGCGGTGAAAATTCTTTTGTATATCCTATTCATCAACCAAAGATTTGAAATCAACTTGGTTTTTTTTCAGGCTGTTTGTTGACAAGAAAGCCTCAACAAATCCTGTAACCATTACCATTATTGATCTAAATTCTGTTTTTTGTAACCTCTGTAAAAATAAGCTAATTGAAGAAACTATTTTTATTTTAAAGAAACCATTACTACTGAAATATGTTAAATCATAAGAAGAATATAGTTTACTTTTATCTGTCTTTTTATTTTTACATTTTTCTCTAGGCGCTACGGTTATGCCAGGAATTTAATAGCAAAAGGGAGAAATGTTATTGTGAAAGATATGCTCTGGAACATTACTAATCCATGTACCATGGCCCATGCCTTAGTAATGTTTGGATGAGGCAATGAGGAGACTTAAAAACAATGGAGCAAAAGTAGGAGTGGTATAGGATAGCTGGCCAATTTTCTCACAACCGTATTTTTTATTACCCTAACAATTACTTTGTAAGCAAAAAGTTTAAATATCTACATTAATTGCATTGATTAGTGCTTGCTACAGCATTTCCCACTAATGATCAGATCTGCCCTAGGCTGTCTCACCAGCTCTTTATAGACAGCTCTGCTCAAAAGAAGGTGTTTCATGCCATGGAAATGTTACTTGTCAGAACAGAGTTCTGTTGCCCTTCTACCAATAACTTCCCTTATTCTACAGGGAGGTCTGCATGTGCTGTGCCTGCACCTAAGACCATCCCCTGAGGTGAGCTTTGAAGGAATCAGGGATGGGTTTAAATCTAAATCAATTTGAATGATTTGAAATGTACCATTACGGTCCTGGATGAAGACATAGAACGAGCTCAGCTGACTGTGGGAAATCCCCCTGCCCTGAAGCTGCAGAGAGCAATGATAAATGTTTCCATGTGGGACAGAGTAAAGCAAGTGAATACACCATTCCCTGAGCTCAGCTGTCAGCTACAACAGCATTTTGTGGCAAAATTATAGAATCATAGAATCATAAAGGTTTGAAAAGACCTCTGAGATCATCTAGTCCAACCATCAACCCAACACCACCATGCCTACTAAACCACGTCCCGAAGT
>VZTL01038669.1:41187-58894 GCA_013400535.1 Scopus umbretta
ACCCGTCCACACCATGAGCTGCCAGCTTCTCCAGGAGAATGCTGTGGGAGACACTGTCAAAGGCCTTACTAAAGTCCAGGTAGATAACATCCACAGCCTTTCCCTCATCTGCTAGGTGGGTCACCTTGTCATAGAAGGAAATCAGGTCGGTCAAGCAGGACCTGCCTTTCGTGAACCCATGCTAACTGGGTCTGATCCCCTGGTTGTTCTGAACGTGCTCATTGAACGTACCCAAGATGAAGCACTCCATAATCTTCCCCGGCACCGAGGTCAGACTGACAGGCCTGTAGTTCCCCAGATCCTCCTTCCGGCCCTTCTTATAGATGGGCGTCACTTTGGCCAGCCTCCAGTCATCTGGGACCTTCCCTGTTAAACAGGACTGCTGATAAATGATGGAGAGTGGCTTGGCAAGATCCTCTGCCATTCCCTCAGCACTCTCGGGTGGATTCCATCCGGCCCCATTATGCAGCGCATTGGGTAGAATTAACAAAAAAACACTTCACTGTCATGGTGGTACCTCTAGTAGTAAACCTGAAGGCTACAAGGCATTTGAAGCCAGCCCAACAGCTGAGTCCAACCCTATGTCACACTTTCTTAGTATGGTCTTTTTTGCATTAATTATTCACTTGATTCAGGGTGAATTAAGACGACACCTCTGAGCTGTGGGTACCTGCCGTATGAGGCAGTGCTTCACCACATTATGCAAACACGATCAGGATTTCTGAAGGGAAAGTGACTTCCTCCATTAGCTACAACGGATTTCAGGGTTGGCTTTTTAAATGCATAAAGGTTAGGTTAACCCAGCTCTTCTTTGTGTCATTTCATTGGATAGCAAAAAAAAAAATATCTTGGATTAAATGTTATAGCCAATAAATATTTAAAACAATTGAAATGTCCAGCAAGTGAGAACAAAAAAGCTAGCCTAGGCTGAAAATAAGCCCTCTGTTCCTTTCCCCACTATAGCGCGCACTAGCCCTTGTTGAATTTCCTTTCTGATATTTCCACATCTTTTATTCTTCACCACCATCTCTACTCTATTTCCCCTTATCTGCACATCATGACTAATTCATCATTGGCTGCATTTGCATTCATCCAGCAAGAGGTCAAGCCCTTAGTCTGCTCCTTGGGACAGAAAGGTTTATCTTTCTTTGGACAGGAGATACATGCACACATTTTTTTCTCCAAAGAGAGAATAAATAGACAACAGAACCTTTAAAAGAGTACTGCATTTGGAGGATAACTCCTGACTAATTTGGGCTTTAACTAAAAAAAAAAGCATGATAAATCTGAAATATATTTTCAAAACATGTTCATATAAGGGGTTTCTGCTTTCATTGTAGTGGATCTAAATGGAATTCACATATGACACTTGAGAGAAGGGGTTGTCACCTTCTATGTGGTTATTCACCAGCCTGCCCAGTAAAGCCCACAACACCCATTTAAATATCATTGTAAGAGATCAGTTGGCTTCAGAGGAGAGAGGAACTCAGCTGAATAGCAAGTTGCAAGAACCAAATTATGGTCCAAGCAGTGGAGGAGAACTCTGAGGGGCAAATTACGTTCATTGTGTAGCTATGCATGTTGCCTGGTGAGCTATGTGATACAGAAGATGTGCCTCTTTTTAGCTTGTTTTTGGTAAGATAGTCTTGCAAATCTTCATATGTTTCTGCAACATAAAGTTTAATAAAAATTTAAAAAAATTGGTTTTGTATTACAGGACTTCAGGGGTGGTTTTACAGAATATTGCTCAGCACTGTAAATTTCACTGCAAACCTAACATTTTGGACTGGTTCCTATTTCAGTGTTAAGGGAGAACAAGTTACTTAAGAATTTTGCACATAAATATTACGCTTAGAAATCTCTTCCTTTAAAAGGACATCTACAGTGCTGAGGGAGGCTGTTTATTTCCTTCTAGGTATATACAACCATGGATTCTCTCCAAAGACCTGGTGCCAATTCTAGAGAGTTCCTTTCTTGCACAAAATCCAGCAGAGAGGAGATACTGGTGGTTAGAGATTTGACCTAAGAAAATGGAAATCTGTGAAATATACAGAATTCAGTCTTAACTCCAGAGAAGTTAGAGGGATTTGGGCCTGGGTATCCTACATCCCAGTGTTAATTGGTCTCTGACCATGAACCATGAGCCATTGGGCAGAGAGAAGACCTGACTAGCCTGTATTTTCAGTAGGGCCCAATGCTGCAGTTGGTCCAAAACAACTATCGCTAAAGAAAGCCTAATTTATAACCCACCTCCTGGGAGACGTATGCTTTACATACATACAGAAGAAGACATTTATCCTGGTGGGAAATGTCCCTTCCTGAGCCCATGGGATGGCTGAGTAGGATGTAATTCTAGTCTAAATTTGGACTTTTCTAAATTTTTCAGTTTGGTAACCAAGTAACTTTTTAGTTGTTTCTTGTGTAACTAACCCTTGCATTTTCCATAGTCCAGCACTATTTAAGATGGCAGAAAAGAATAAACTGAAGATAATCAGTAACACTGAAGGTCAAAGAACGCAGTTAGCAGGTAAACACAAGTCTGGGAGGACTGCAATAGAGGGATAGTTCAGGTACCGAGATGTTTTACTCAGTATCTGGGGGCCAGATTGACAAATATCCATTTTTCCAAGCCTCTAGTATTGCTGGTGAGTCATATTTTCTGTGCATGCATGACTGGACAGTGTAGCTCTGACACAGAAGGGGATGGACAAGTTCTTGAATTGTTGGGCCCCCTGTGAATGAGTTATGTGAGTGAAATGTGCTTACCAGATCTGCTACAGGGCAATAGGCAGTCACCACTGGATCCTGCCCAAGCAATAAATCCCATTTTCTGAAAGTGTCAGACTGAACTGCAGATGTGTAGTGAAGGAGTCCAGGATGGCTAGCCAGAGTCATTTTAGGGTAACTGCCTGGGCTGCTATGTCCACAAACTCCAGAAAAATAGAAGAAATTATACATGTAGACAAAATTGCCAGGTGAAAAAAAAAAAAAAAAAGAAATGAAATGAAAAGAAAAAAGAAAAATTAATGCAAAAAAACAAATGAATGAAAAAATGATCAGGCAATAACGAAGGCATTGGCTATGAGCCCTCAAAAAGAGGACCTGACTGTAAGAGCAGTACTGCCAAAATCTGAAGCATTCAAAAAGTGCAATTAGATTTCAACAGTTCTGAGTTCAGGTTTAAAATACTTAAAATTAACAATAGCATTCAGATTTATTTTTTCCTGGTGGGAGTCTGAGCTTACAAGATGCATGCAAGTCATGTTTCTTAATTTGTTGTCCCTCACAACCTCAACCTGGTGTGAGCCAGAAACCTTTTTCATTGGCAGTGTCCCCTTATCATCCGTCACTCAGTTCCAAGAACCAGAAATTAAGAAATGCATTCATCAACTCCACATTAAGAGTTCTGGAAATGCACCAGCAGACAAATGAGGATCCACAATGCTGGCACCAGGTGTGAAAGGAAAAACTGGGGAATAATCTCTAGGCTGGCTGAAGGGGAGTCAGGAGGCGGTTGGCCTTTGGATCTCTGTTTTGTGAGGTCAGGCAGGGCTCTCATTTATCACAGTTTACGATGTTTTATCTAAAGGACAGCAGTTTCAATTTTTACCTGTGCTCTTGCCTCCTTTCCTCTGCATTAGAGCCTGAATACATCCCACATAATATTGTGTTACTCCACAGCAATTCAGTAGATCTGAATGTACTTACGCAGCAGTGGAAATCTCACAAAGTGCTCCCATATTACCTAAAGTTGCATTTTCTGTAATCTAGCATGAAAGGAGAGACTTCCACCAAATTATCTTCACTTTCGATAAAACAGCTTTCAGAAAGGTGCAGAATATTGAAAATTCACAGCCAATTCAAAATCAGAGACCATTAATAAATACCTGTTCTGAGTTGATTTCCCAGAAGAGCTAGGAGAGCAACTGTTCCTCCTGGATATTTATGCACAAGAAAACTCTCAAAATCAGAGAAAAATCACTGAAGGAGGAATAGGTATGAACAGATTAAATTTGAACTACCCACTTACAACTTTGAAACAATAACAATATGGGTCCTGGATGTGGCTTATCCTAATGTGGGGATCCAGGAGTCAAGTTGACTTGTTTCTGAAGGATGCAGTCTAATTTTTTTTTTTTTTGCAGCTAAGTGTCACTGACTAATGAAAATATACTGGCACAATACTTGCAGGTTATTGTTCCATGTGGCTGTACTTCTTAGCTGGGAATTTGTAAGCAGGTCATGACTGAAAGCAATATGAATGCACTCAGCTATTCAAATATTCAAAATATATCATGCTATATTTATTGGAAACAAAGTCTGACAAGATTATGTGTATACTAGGAACTGATAATGAAACATTGCATTGCATTGGCACTGGCAGTGTCAGCAACAGAGAAATTACAAACCTTAAATATTTATATAGTAAAATGAAATGCAGCTATTAGTGCTTCCAAGAAGCATGCACTGCAGTGCTCTGGATAGACATGAAGAATAGAGTTTTGGAATCTCTCTAACAGGCCGATTTATCATTTTTAGAGAATAGCTCCATGTCTGTGGAAACAAGGTCTTAAGGAAATTAGAAAAAGAGTTGCAAAGAACCAGCGAGGTTTGAACACAACAAATGGATCTTCCTGAGGGCTTAAATACACAATGGAAAAATGAACATTGTAAGTAATCCATTTTTCTGTATTGCTGATTTATTTATGTTGATTTAAACACAGTAAGTACACATATTTCTTTAAAATGCTTTGGAAACCAACAGTATTTATGGTCCTTCAAAATATTATACACTTATTTTCTTTTCATTAGTTTAATTCTTGGAAAAACTACTACTTCAATGTTTGTTATTTTTGATGTGAGAAGACCAAGTAATAAACAGAACAGCCCTTAAAGACAGAGTTAACGGTGCTTAATCCCAGTTACCTTTTTGTTGTCATTGCTGGAAGAAATCCTGCAGTCCTGTCTAAAGCATGAAAAAGGAACCCTGGGAGGATTTAAGATCTGGGCCCATTATACCATTTCCTTCAGCAGCCTGAAGGAGCAAACCTCCCTGGTGCAGTCCCAATTCATCAACATATAATCCCAAGGACTACAGGAGTAGTTCACTTTACTTATTCCCAAAATGGGATGAAACAATGTTGATTTCTGCTCAGAGATGAGAAAAACCTGTTCTTTTCAACACCAAAGTTAGCAGTTTAAAGTCCTAGAAAGCTATGTGTATCGATTTGGATTGTTTTCAAGTGTGTTGTCTGAGCTGTTGGTGTAAAATTGTAGTACTTTTGAAAGACAAGAAGGGTGTCCTGGTCTCAGGTGGGATAGAGTTAATTCTCTTCCTAGTAGCTAGTATAGTGCTGTGTTTTGGTTTTNCCACAGCTCTGTCATAGCTGTATGAGCACCCAGTTTGTGCTTCCCCAGGAATTTAAGCTGATCTAACCTGAAAGTACCACAGTGGTACTAAATTCCTTCCTTGTCTAAGCTGATGCTGAAGTTCACCCAGTTGGGTGGTGAGAAGTTCAGGGATCTCTTCTGGCCTCAGACTGAGTGCTGCTTCATTTTGTGGGTGTAGACCTCAGCTGGATGCTCTCCTGGTACACCAGCTGATGCGTGTTATCAGCATTGTTCTCATACTAAGTCCAAAACACAGCACTATAGCAGCTACTAGGAAGAAAATGAACTCTGAATTAAGCTGAAACCAGGACAAGCACAAATTGTGGCCAGAGTGTAAAATCCTGACCAAAGGCAATCATCTCGAGATTCTATAAATAGGGATCCAAAAGGGAGACCATTTGAGCTCTCCAGGACCGCTGTGGGCTGTGTGACCCACTGTCTCCCCCTGAGCTGGGGCGCCTCTTAAGGTAGATTTCATCAGGATCGAAGGATCGCCCATCAACAATTTTGAGAGGACTCAAAGGCTTGATTTCGTGAGGTTCACCAACCATCCATGAACATAAAAGTAATTCTTGAAACTCGTGAAAAGGGATGTTTTAATCACAGGTCAACCTCTGTGTGTGTGTGTGTGTGCAATTTGATTTAGAGCCGTTTGTCAGTAGGTCTGTGTGTGTGATTTGATTTAAAACCCATCTGTGTGTGCAACTGTTGCGTCTCTTGCAACAGACCACCTTCGGCTGAGGTAGCACGGAGGTCCAACACCCCGCCTCCGGGCCAATGAGCACTGACACCAATATGAGGATGCTGCAAATGGCGTTTATTAATAGGTTGCATAACAATATATACTCAGCTGTCTTTCGTTACCGCCCATAAGCTATACGTCACGAGGGGTAGGAATATATATGTTAAAGGGGGAGGCCTCTGTTCTTTCCGTTACATCACGTGATCTTCCGACCGCTATCCCCTACATCAACCCTGCTGTAAGTTTTGGGTCACCCTTGCCATTCTCAAATCTTTAACTAAGTTGCTATTTTGATTGTAACAAATTCCATTGAATTGCTCTGTTAAACTGGCTGATGCTGAAGTGCTGTTAAGAATTATACAACCTAATTCTATGATCGATCTCAAAAATATTAATAAATCCTAAATTGCTGCTAATTCAAAGCCATGTAAAAAACTGTATTCCCAACAAGAACCTTTAGTGATTGTTGCCTCCTCAGCTCAGCTTCAGCAGAAACATCCTTCTGGTAACCAGCATGAACATCAGAATCTAATCCTTTGGTATGAGCAATGTATGCAAAATACTACTTTTTCCCTGTTACTGATCTCTTTACTCTGAAAAAGCATTGACAAAAGAAGAGGACATGTTGTGCAAGTTTTTTCATCACTTATTTTCCATTCCATACATTTAACAAAATGTATCTTTTCCATTACATTTCATCATAACAAACCTCAGATCCTTTCTGAAGGCTACGGAAGAATAAATCTAGCATGCTGCAAACAGGGAATGTACCCACGCTTGTGTTACATGGTCCCGATGCTGTCCAGGCTCTGGGTCTCTGTACTGGCAGAAAAGGAGGACACAGTTTGATCTGCTGATTTTAAGACAAGCATATTCTATGCTTAAAATGGCAGTCATGGTTTCTGAGCTATGATCTGTTAGAAAATGGATTGATACCATGTTGTATGTCTCATACACCATCAAACAGCTGCTGGGACCTATGTATATGCAGTGATCCTCAGGCCTTCAAAGTTTTAGCCAGGCCTAGAAGGTTACTGGAAAGTGAAGGGACTTGTATTTAACTTCACAACCTCTGAGCAGAATTTAGTCTGTCATTAAATCCCTGCCCTTTTTTCAACTATCGGCTTCAAGACTGGAAAAAAAATACAGACTTTTTTTCTTATACAGGCATGGAAATGCTAATGCTAAGCTTAGTCCCTGTAGCATTACCTGCAAAGAAATACGAGTTCAGGTTAGTAGAACTGTATAATTCTTCAATTGCATATTTTTCTTTTTATCTTACAAGTAATGTGGAATCTTGCTTTGGTTTATCTTGGTGGATGATGGCCATTTACAATTCTGAGTGTGGATGCTCCTTAGAAGATGACATAGGCATTCTGTACTTCCTCCTCAAAGTTGCTGTGCAGCAAGGGACATATCATAGTACTAAAAAAAAAAATGAATTAGTATTAGAAATCTAGTTCAAGAAATTTAGCTGATTCCAAATTTTAGGCTTAACCATCCCTTAGCTTTCACATTTGAACCCAGTTTACAGATATTTTGCAGCCTGGATCTGTCTCTACTGTCTGCTCTTCTACAGTCCAAGAAATCCACTTGATTGAACTAAGCATCAAGCAGAGAAATCCATGGGATTCAGATGACTTTATGGTCAGAAAATACCACAGTACTCAAACTGAAAAATTTCAGTAATTGTTTCTATTGCACAAAAGGGCATAAGTTTTGTCCTCTAACCTTAGTAAATGGGGATGCCCAGATAAAAAGGAAAAATATATTTGCATTATGCATATTCTTCATGTCTAAATGACTCTCTATGGGAAATACTGTGGTAGAACTGGTCAAGAATACTTTAGCGCCTTTTGTGAATTTGCAGTCAAATGTCTGCTCCATTTTAAGAAAAATCCTTCTTGGTTGAATGTGCCCCAGCAGGTTTGCCAGATCCTGCACTGGGGTTTCCTTTCTGCCATTAAACTGAAATACTAAATTACGATTTACAAGTAAATTTGCAGTCTATAGCAATATCAGTGTATCATCTGATACATATAAGCATTTCCAGAGCTCAGGGAAACAGCCTTCTGCACTGTCAAATGTCTGAGTGTTTCAAGTACAAACAAGAGTGTCAGCAATAGCATGTTACCCCTACTACCTAATGGCCAGTGGTAGGAGGAAGTGGAAGGGTATTTCACATCCCATGTTTCACATCACAGCTAAATCCAATATGAGCAATGGAGTATTCATGCATATTTTAAGACTTGTCATCACTCTGTGGAGAATTTGGAGTTTATTAAGTAATGATTCATTGCAAGAAAAGCTATGGCATTTCATATCAGGTGTTGTCTTTCTCCAGAATTTTTCTATGCTTTGTTTTTTTTGGGGGGGGAGGGGGGACACATGAACAAACCTTTGTTCAAATTGGATCAGGACATTTTCAAAGGAAAAAAAAAAAGGATAAGAATAATCTTAAACCCTAGGCAATATTTATTCTGACATTTTATTTCAAAATAGCACTATGTATATGTATGTACACAAGCAAATGATATTTGCTTATCCTTTACTTTGATGATGAAAATGAAGAGATTACTAACATGTTGTTCATCAATCAGAGAAAAAATATAGTAATCAATATAAAGGGATAAGGAGAGTTTTATAGGTCACTTTATTATACAGTGTTATAACTTTGACAGGCATAATGAATGTTTTACTTTACTGCCCAATGCCATGGATGAACACACCAAGAAAAGGGCAAGGAATACAAAGTTTGCGATGAATATTCATTACCCTCCTGATATTTTATAAATATAGCTATCTTATGACACACCTTTCAGATTCCTCTTTACGGTTAAAAGGCTGAGTTCTCTCTCTAGTCTTATAAGGATTAAAAGTATCCTCACGACCTGGTTTTGGTAGCTTTATTGTGCCATTACAATATTTACAGCATCTGATGTCTATAATTTTATGTTGTACAGAGGGCAATCATTTTCTGTTCTGCTGAGTTCGCTTGGCAAAACATGACGCTTTATCCCAATTTTGATGCAGTCAATAGAGAGGAAGAAAACACACATACAGAAATGCTTGTCTAAGGAGTTGAACAGACCTGCATGGTAATGACACTGAAGCACTTCCTTGCTGTAATGTGCACTGTGCTTTTCCTCAGGGAGTGATTTCAGTTCCATACAGAGATTTTCTAAACCCTTGCTTACTAGGGTGATTGGCTTAAGCTTGCTTCCAGGATACGACTGTAACAATACTCCACAAACACAAAAATCCCTCAAATACAGAGTAATATTTTCTAGAGATCTTGAGTGACTGTGGAACATTTTAAAATGGCTTAGACACTTTCAGCTAAATTTTTAATGGCATTTATTTACTCTGTGACGGCTCTTAGTCAAACTATTCGACAGCGATCTGCTGCGTTTGCTGTTTCAGCTCCCATTGCTTCTGTTTCCAAAGCATACTTTTTCTTTCCCTAACCAGCACGTACCAGGGGCAGTTTTCTCAGTCCTCATTTTCCAACCAGATCTAACAGAGCTGACAGTGAGCAGTAAACATTTATATAACATCAGATTTCAGATTCATTAGGAGTACAAGCTTTCTAACTGAGCATTTTACAAATAGCCTAAGAGCTTTTCAGGGACACTGCCTGCACATTTCTTGGAGGCGTCCCACCCTGCTCCCTCTGAGCAGAGGCAGAGCCATTTGTGCTGCAGATCCATAAACCAGACTCATCTACATTAGTTTGCTGTGGGTTTGGGGTTTTTTGGTTTTGTTTGTTTGTTTTTTTTGGGGGGGATGGTTGCATTTGACACTCATAAGGAAAATAATGTCTTCAATCTCTTTATCCCTTTTGTTTCAGGAGCTGGAGAAAGCCAAACATCCCTCTTTGCTCAACATCCGTCAGAAGTAGCAAATGAAGTGTCACAAAGAACCATTTTGAAATAGCGTGATAGTTTTTAAGCATGGATTACTATTAGAGGTACATGTTGCCTCATTTTTTTTTTTTTTAACAACGTGAGGTTTCAAAGCAAACTGATGAATTCTATGTCACCTTCTGTAAATCCATGCCTCATCCTCCCTGAGTTTTCACCTATTTACTTTCCACTGTGGTGTCCAGCAGAGAGTATCTTTGGTGTTGTACAAAATGCAAGTCCATGTTTTTTTTGCAAAGGAACAGGGCAGAGACAAATAAAAAATTAGCAGCTCAGATCATTTTATGAATGACCCTTACATTTCAAATATCTTCACCAGATCTATCACCTGTCTTGTATACATTACTTATCTAAGTCTCTCAACTTAACCTATTGGCATATTTCTATTTATTCGCTTATAATCTTCTGTCCCTGAAACTCACTACGATTCAATAAGGGCCACTTCTTTCTGCCTGATCATGTTATTCCTTTTCTTTCCACCAATAGTATTCTGTGAAGAGAGCTCTAAATGCAAGATTCATCTAAGAAGAAAGATGAATCAAACCTTTCAGCATTAGCACCTTTATTTCACTCCTGTTAAAAGGGCCTAGCTAATTTTCATTCTTTCTCTCTCCTTGAAACCTCAGAATAACTTTCACTAGTACTTCCTTATGATTCATATAATTCAGAAATTGGTTATGAACTGTTGGACTGCTTCAGTTAAAATAATTTCTGCCTACTAAAGAAACAGGAGGCTGGGCGAAGAAAGAAGTCTGCAGATATGCAGGCAGATGTTTCTATTAGATAATGTTTTCATTTATAGAGTTTACATTTTCATCACAGTTGTTGGTTAATGAATCATTTGGAAACCAGACTTACTTTGCTTGAATCAATACCATTGTTGTAAATACCCACCTACTAATTCAGCCAGTAATTTTCAGTGGATGTATTGTTCATGACTGATTTGCTTTGCATGCTGAGGCTAGTTATCTATGTTAAATGCAGTGGCTTCCTTTTTATGAGTAACAGATCGAAATGCTTTAAACAGGACAGTAAAGAATAATGAACTTCAGGTATCAGATTTGGATCAATACCTGCAATTTGGTAAATTAGACGACTGAGACATACTTACTAGCCCATGACAGTGGTACAAATACTTGTGATGAATCAATATTTTAAGCCTTTTAGTCAGAGAGATCTGGGGTCTTATTCATGAGGATATGCACACATTGATTCTTTCATCATTTACCACATCTGATAGGTTTAAACTGTAAAGTTTTATTAAAGGAAGAAACTATTTTTTCACAGGACCTCTGTCTCATTCAGTGGATTAAAATAGACTGTGTTCACTTATGGGCAGTTGTTCAGCATTTTATTTTCTCTTTATTGTTCAGTGTATATTTCACACCTTATTTATTGAACACAATACAGTCCTACTTTCAAGACAAATTTACTTGTGTCCTCACAGCTTTTCTATGGCTTTGATTGCTAATTTTGTGGCCCCATAGATGTTTCCATAGGCCCTCAACTCTTCTGTAAGGAAGATTTCCATCTATGTGGACCCAGAATACCAAGAGATACAAATCATCCTGTAGAATTGACTTCTGCTTATAATTATTTCCCAACCCATTAATGTTTGTGCCATCTGAAAACAGTACCAGCAATGATTCATATTTTCTTTCATGTCATAGATAAGAATATTAAACACTGCACTGAGATAAAAATGGATCTCTGGGTCATTTGACTGATAACAGTCCTTTCAGATGGTGATTTTTTTTTTCAGTTAATCCTGTAATTTGAGATGTAACTTTCAGCCAGTTTACAATCCATTTATGAAGGGTTACATTTTAATTCATATAATGCTGTTATTGTAAGCAAATAACATTAGGCCAAATGCTTTCAGAAATCTGCTGATATCTATCCTTTCTACCAATTAAGGACTCCATCTGACAGACAGGTTTTGGAAAAGTATTGCTTATGAAAACCAAATTATAAGCTACAATTTTTATTGAGATTCTTGTGGAAGTGATGACATAAGCATGATTGAAAGACACCCACAAGAAAATTTAAAGTGTAAAAGGCATGAAAATGAAGTTCAAAAGCTACTGAAATATTTAGTTTTATTTCTTTCCACCCCCCAAAAAAGTTATTTTCTAGAGCTGTTTTCCCAGAAAAGCAGACATTTTATGTTCTTTATGCAACCAGGTACAAAGGAGGATTTGTGATCAACTTCAAGAAATTTTATGAAAAAAACAAAGTATCCATTGCAAAACGGAATTGTGCCACAAAATATCAAACAAGAAAAGATAATTGATCTACTCAATTATGCATTAACAGACCTGTTCAACAAAGTCCTTTGCAAGCATCCTGTGAGCATTATTGGCTGCTGGGGCTCACGTAGTTTATCAAGAACTGGCTCAGATAAAGAAAGATATTTGCAGTCTCCTAAGATATTCTGAGATGCCATTTGTTTATTTTTTTCTGACAGGAATATACACAGTATGCCTTGAGTGATTTCTGTCTGGAACTGCATATCACGGTCAACATTGCTTGAATCTCAGCTCTGGGTTGTTTAAGACCCCAAAGACTGCAGTGCCTCACCTCAGCCTTGAGAAGGAGTGGAAAATCTTTACCATATTACAGAAATGGTGTCTGTCTGTTCCTGCTCCTGAGACCTCAGCTTTTACCCTTGTCTTCCTCTCTCCCATGCCAAGGAAAACCCTACCATTCCTACATTTCAAAGAGTGAACATGCCAGCCCCCTTGGAAAGGTACATAAAGGGGAGCAGTAGCAGCAGACTACTGGTTTATGGGACATGCAATGGGAGACTTGGAGAAGTGATTGCTTTCTCTGCATTGGTTTATGTGCCTGCTATATCCTACAGGCACTTGTGCTCCTTCAGTGGCATCACCAACTGTAATGGGAACACAGCAACAATGATGATATCCTCTTCAATCTGATTTGTAATGGCTAAATCCAATTCTATTTAATTTGAAGATTTTTATCTGAGGGTTTACTTGCTATCTGGCAACTCAAGGAGCAGAAAATGGCTTACCATTAATTATGAATATCTGTGAGAAACAGAAATTCAATGACAAATTGTGCTGGCAAACCCCACCTGATGCCTAGTACACATAGGTCATGCTTATTTTGTTCCCACAGAGTGATTTGTCTGTCATACTGCTATCAGCTTCTTTTATGATCATTTTTGGTTTTATATTATTTTCGATTAGCTCATGTTTTAGATCATTAGTTCAACAAATAACCTGTAACCCAGTGACAGATAATCTGTGTTGAGTGAGCATCATTCAACCAAGTCCTGACAATTCTCCCTGATTTAGTTTCTAATACTCATTTAAAACACTTTAAAGAAGTTAAATGAACATGAAAATTGTTCTCAGTTTCATATTTTGTATATTCATCATCTATCAGACAGCCACTCTGGGCTCCATTGTTTTAATCAATCATACTGTGCAAGTTATTATATTTGTATTACATAAAGAGATAAATATACTTTCATTCTTCAGGTGCTATTGTACCTGTTATACTTCCTTGTATGCACACACAATGACATAAGAATAGGTTAATACCAATTTCTGTTTAAAAATTGACCTTTGAATGACATTAATTTATTGATTTTTAAGTTCCCATACAGTTTAGTGTGCATAAATGGGTTTTAAGTCACCTACTGACCTATGCTTCTCTTCTAAATTCTCCAAAATTTTGGAAAATAATTGGGTTTGGGGCAGTTGAGTCTTAATGGAAAGACATTGTTTGGATACTGCTTAAAAGTGCTAATGCAAAGAACAATGTCCTTCATCAGCACTGATGGCCTATGGAGAAAAATCAGCTAATGATTACACTGGAGAGATGGTTGTCTTATTATGGAAGTTTAAAAAAATGAGTAGGTATGCACAGACTATAGTAATTTTATACACTACAGTTTCTTATCAAAACTGAGAGGAAAAAACGCGATGAATATTGACGTGGAGAGAGATATTCAAAGGCTGCTTGAAAACTAATATCCATGTCCTGATTATAGAATCATAGAACCATTTAGGTTGGAAAAGCCCTTTAAGATCATCAAGTCCATCTGTAAACCTAACAGTGCCAAGTCCACCAAGAAACCATGCCCTTAACTGCCACATCTACACTTCTTTTAAATACCTCCAGGGATGGGGACTCCACCACCTCCCTGGGCAGCCTGGTCCAATGCTTGATAATCCTTTCAGTGAAGACATTTTTCCTAATATCCAATCTAAACCTCCCCTGGCACAACTTCACGCCATTACCTCTCATCCTATCACTTGTTATTTGGGAAAAGAGACTGACACCCACCTTGGTACAATCTACTTTCAGGTAGTTGTAGAGAGCATAAGGTTTCCCCTCAGCCTCCTTTTCTCCAGGCTAAATAACCTCAGTTCCCTCAGCTGCTCTTCACAGGACTCATTCTCTAGACCCTTCACCAGCTTCATTGCCCTTCTCTGGACATGCTCCAGCAACTCAGTGTCTTTCTTGTAGTGAGGGGCCCAAAACTGAACACAGTATTCAAGATGCCACCTCACCAATGGTGAATACAGGGGGACAATCACTTCCTTAGTCCTGCTGGCTACACTATTCCTGATACAAGCCAGGATGCCGTTGGCCTTCTTGGCCACCTGGTCACACTGATGGCTCATGTTCAGCCGTCTGTCAACTAATGCCACCAGGTTTCTTTTCTGCCGGGCAGCTTTGCAGCCACTCTTCCCCAAGCCTGTGGCATTGCATGGGGTTGTTGAACCTCATATAGTTGGCCTTGGCCCATCAATCCAGACTGCCCAGATCCCTGTCTGCTCTGTATCTACAGTTATGGCTTTCCTTGAATAGTGTTGGTTTTCCCATTTGAATGGCTCTGTGGAGCTGGACACAGAGGACAATGTTCAAGAAAGTTATCCATCTTCAAGTTACACAGGGCGTCTGTATCTACACAGAACACAAATATAACAGAATAAAAATATACAGAAGAGATATAATAGATATACTATTATATCTATATATATCTATATATCTATATCTATTATATCTATATAGATATAGATATATATAGTACACATACATATTCCACAGGTACATCTGTGTGCTGCATGGATGTATGGTCCCACACCCAGTGCTAGATGCCATCTAGGTCTGTGAGCATCTCTAAAGCAAAATCAAGGGTAAAGATGGGCTGATAACTTCAGGCTACTAGGAATGCTCATGTGGCAAGCTACAGCAGAGAGGAGATATAAAAAGCAATACTTCTCAGTTCTTGGCTTACTGCCTTTCATATGAGACGTGATTATTTATTTTGATCATGTAGACAGGCTTAGGGTGTGCTTGCACATCAGCTTAGGGCACAGCCTGGCTTATGTTAGTAGGCCTGCCATGAATGACTGTAGGATTGACAAGTCATTCACTCAATCATTTAATGAGCCCTGAATTCATGTCAAGATACTGATGGCAAAGATGTAACTGATGGTAAGAGATCACTACTTCGCATTGTTAGCTATCATGCTATGCCATTCCCAGAACTGTGCCACAGTCCAGAAGATAAAATAATGGTTCACAGACCTAAGACTGAGGTAGTCCAGCCCAATAGACATGTACTACAACAGAGGGTCTTATCACCTCATGCACAGCTGCACAGTTGCAGCACTGTTTTCTGTTGAAAGAGTCTTGTTCTAAACACTAAAGAACAGTTGCTGTTTACCAAACTGTAGGCGCCAATCCATTGACCGTAAACAGTCCAAAGAGATGAATGGATGGATGGAAAGCAAGTAAAAGTTTGGCGTGATGCTTAAGTGTATTAAAATGGGATGAATCAGGGCTATGGAATATTCTGATGCTATTACTAGCCAGAATGCACTTTTGAGAAAAGAAGAAAATCTCTCAGAAGGAAAATAACCCCCCAAAAAAAAGAATGAAGGAATTTTTATGTCATTGCAGACATTGTCTCCAGGCAATTTTATTTAATTTTCCTGCATATTTTCCTAATGGTACTTGTTCATGCAAGTTAACACTCTAATTTCAAGAGAGTGGCATAATATTGAGTTGGAGATTATGGAAGTCTTAAAAAGTTACATCTTTAGAACAGCATACTTACTGAAGTTTGTTTTATTTGAAAGCTGGACTTCTTACAGCAGTTATTTCTAAGTCTTGCCTTAAAATGTATGAATTATGCATAATTAGCAGATTTATATAAATTTTGCTTGAATAATCTTTGTTCTCCTAAACCCATCCAGCCAATTTAGTGGCTTTTCAGTGCTAAAAGACCAAAAAGCTGTCTTCCTTCCCAGCTTCTTTTCATTGTTTTTTACTATCAGTGACAGTGGAAGACAAACCATTAGCGATGGCAAATCTCCCTGTGAGGCATGTTTAGTTTAAGATGTATTTCTCTTGCAAGAAGAATGACACAGAAAAACATCTTCTGAGTGACATTTGAAGAAGGAAACAAACAATCCTTTTGTAATCACCAAAGGCAAGTACATTTTTTTGAAAACTCCATGGGAGAAGCAATATATACATGCAAAAATTTCTTGTTGAACTCCAAGCTCAACAGCATTCTCTGCTCTTGCTCAAAAAGATGACAAGGGCATGCCCCAAATTCATACATACTTAGAAAGTGAATGTGCTTAAGCAAAACAGTTTTCTTTTTCTGAGTGGAGGAAATCTTTTATGTGTGTCAGCTTTTGAACGCTCAAGGGATACCAGTCATGATATCCCTTATTATCAGCCAATAAATCCACTTTCTTACTCCTCAGGGAATTTCAGTAAAAGGATGGAGAACTATTCTGACAGAGGGAATGCCTCAATGTAATGAAAAAATGCTTGAATTACTAACCTCCTGGCCATTACAGCATATGGGAGGCCTTGCTTGGAAAATAGCTGTCTAATTTAGCCATATGTTACATAAATTAAGTCAATGATCACAGGTTAAATATCAAATTGTGCATATATATGTATCATATTTAGCAACACACAGACTAAGAAAGAATAGTCACACCTTTTTAGGCAGAATAGTCATAATATCCAAGTATGTTGAAATAAAACAACTACATTTATATTTAGGCATCTAACAATAGAACTTCTGCAGAAATGGCATCATGTGTTCTGCTTCCACTGGCAAAATCTGGCTGGAGAGAAGAGTGCAGAGCAAATTCAATACACTATATCAACTACCCATGTATTAGGTGAACTCTCAAACAATTTTCTGTTTTATGCCTTAATTAGATACGTAAACACCAACATCCACATTGATTATTTTCAAAGCTTCTACTGTGTGTCAAGAAACTCAGTTTTTCCTTGTGAAATCAAGCATAGTGATATTTTCCTCTTTGAAAAAAAAAATATATATATGGACAAGTGATGCTTGGCGAATGCTAGGTACAACACCCTTTCCAAAAGAAAACAAACTGATATCCTGGCAAGTGTCATTCTTTTTCTCACAGAAAACACTAAAGCAGCTTTTCTGGTTTATCCAGTCCTGACACAAGTGCTGCAAAATGCTGCACATCCTACCTTGATTGAAGTTATGTGTAGATTTAAAAATTGTTTGGTAATATTTTATGTGTTACCAAGTAGTATGCAGCAAGGTAACTCAAATCATAGAATCATAGAATCATAGAATCATCATAGAATCATAGAATCATAGAAT